>CM042216.1:25661442-25951442 GCA_023566465.1 Cottus gobio | reverse complement strand
ATGTATATAAGCGTACGCGGGTCATTTTGACCTCGAGACAATGGGAGGGCTGCGAGACACACACTCGGACCCGGGTCATTTTGACCCCGGGGGTAAGGTGAGGGATATGTATGTGTATATAAGCGTACGCGGGTCATTTTGACTTCGGGACAACGGGAGGGTTAATTAAATTACGTTATAACCATTTAGGCCATAATGTTCGCTCACCGTATCGTCAATGTTGCTGCAAATCACTCGATTCAGATTGATCCCAAATTGTGAATCAGCCTCTCGCGTGAACCACACATTAATTAAATTAGTCCTTTTTGCTTGTATTCATTCATTTCCATACAAAGGTCTTATCATGTTTGTCAGTTTTCATGATTGCAGCTCATCTCATCTCCGTTTCTGCAGCAGCTCGGAGTAAAGAGTGCCTCCTCTCGGTCCATAAACATGACATGAGCTGGCTCCCAGCAGCAACATTAAACACCATATACATGCCAACTTAAATTAAGCCTCCAGTTATGTGGATAATACACACACAGCCAGCATATTATCGGTAATAGCTGCAGTCACATGTGTTTAGGGGAATGCATCCTTTGAGATCTGAGGGTCTCAGGAACGCAGCAGAAGGTAGAGGCCTCTGCTGGTCTGATGGGCTTTTCTGCTTGGTTTGGGACGGAAGTGAAGCAGAAACACATGGATGTTATTAAACAGCTCCACTGCCTCCAGTGTTTTCATCTTCCGCTATGAACTGCATTTTTCTTTTGATCTGAGATCATTTGATTTATCCCTGGAGCTTGATACAGCCAAAAGGATACAGCGAAGTGTTTGGAACTGGAGGCTCGATGTTTCCGCTCAGACTGGTTGGGAAAGTCTGGAAGGGGGAAAGCAAAGAGGGAGAAAAAAAAAGAAAAGAAAAGGTTTTCTTCTGCTTTTACATCCTCTTCTGGTGTCATAAGGACTTGCAAACTGAAATAATGCGGCCTAATAATGAGATATAATGGAATGAATGAGAATGATTTGAGACGGCAGCATGTTCTTTCATAATCAGAATATCTAAAAGGATTTTTGGGAGTCTGTGCTTGAGACTTATTCTGAGAATCAGTGATGAGAAATAAACTTTGAGTTACTCATTTTGAGGTATTGTTTTGTATCTTATGGGAGTATTGCTAGTTTCTCTGTCTTTGTACTTCTGCCCCACTAAATGTCAGATGAAGATGTTTTACTTTAAACTTCATGGTTACCAGTTACTTTGCAGATTAAAGGGACACATTAAAGCTCAGCTTACTCGTCATGAAGTTGTATAAAAGTTCTGAACTCGTATGTCCTATCAGTGTTTTGTTGGCTTAGGATGGGAAACTGAAACTTAACATAAAACTTTTCTTTTTTTTTTTTTACAAACTTGGTCATGGAGTTTGAAAGACGTGGCCATTAACCAGCAGGGAGGGTCAAACCACATGATGCTACTGGTTGAATTATGGGAAACGTTGTTTTCAGTGATTTCAGTGGTTTTCCCCCAGTGTTTAAATCAGCTGCACCTCATTTCCACATGAAAAAGCCACTTACATGTTGATGTGTCATAAAATAATCCAATTCATTTAACACTCTGACGAGGGCCATTCTGCATATCGTATATATTCCAATACTTATTGATTTCATTTTTTTAAAGTTGTAATTGAGTATTTTTAAGTCGGACTTTCCCTCATTGATTTTTTTGTATTTCACCTGTGTGAGAAAGCAGCTGTACGCTACACTGACCATATAAGACACGCACAGCGCCGTTGGCCTTCATTTGGAGTCGTGTTTCTGTCCGCCTGATGAATCCACTGCAAGTCCAATATTCACTCTCACGTTAGCTCTGCCATTCTCCAGCAGCACCTGAGGGAAATACCTCCAGCGGCTAAACGATCCACTCTGTTCAGCGGCTAGTCGCTGACTCTGTCTGTCTGTTGCAAGCAGAGTGCGGAGGGATCATCCGGCCCGTTTCCACGCGGCCGCCTGCTGCTGGAAACGAGGTCGCTGAGAAACACAGTCGCCAATACAATGAGCTGAAAGACTCCATAAAGCGGAGGGTTGGGAGGGGGTGCAGAGTCTGGGTAATAATTCTCTGTGGGTTTTGTTGCTGCGAGCGACAGATGCAGTCATTGATGATAAAAAATATATATATTGATCGGTGCAGCTTTACAGGAAATCTGTGCCGTGAGTTATTTTGACCCGCGTCAGCTGCATGAACTGCTTCTTCTGCAGTGAACTCGCTCTGTGTTTGGATCGAAGTGTGTGATGCTTTTCAGAGAAGACTACTTCAGATGTTTGGACACACACAGCTGCCCTGAACACAACACAACTCCACATTTATAAAGGTTTAGCCGATTGAAAAGTGTCGGTTCTATATAGATTGTATATAGATTGTATATAGAGTTGACTCCAATACTAGTTGTATCATCATGTGGAGTTAAATATTAACTCTGAGGCAAGATAGATTTTACTCTATTTAGACTGGGACCAAAAGTATATATATATATATTTGAAAGGCAATCATAACTCATAACTTTGGAATATTATGTATGTGTCTGTTCAATGATGTTAGCCCACAAAGGGCTGCAAGTTAAGAGAAAGCTATATATGTATATATATATATGTGTGTGTGTGTGTGTGTGTGTGTGTGTGTGTGTGCGTGTGCTTGTGCGTGTGTGTGTGTGTGTGTGTGTGTGTGTGTGTGTGCATATATATGCACACACACATATATATGCATATATATAGAATGATTGGGTCATAATTAATCCCATTTGGTATTACTAAATGGCAGAGGTGGGACAAAGTCATTGTTATGCAAGTCACAAGTAAGTCTCAAGTCTTTGCCCTCGAGTCCCAAGTCAAGTCGAGTCAAAGATGAGGCAAGTCCCGAGTCGAGTCACAAGTCAAAGCCAACAAGTCTCAAGTCGAGTCCAAAGTCCTACCATTTTAGTTTCGAGTCATTTCAAGTCCTCTTACCACAGAAATAAAATGTATACAAATCATGTATGTCTGTAAGATTTGTATTTATTTAAACCTCTTTTTATACAATGACATTAATCAAATACAGTAAACATTTTCACAAAAAATGCTTGTATTTCAACAGCATATTGCACTAGAACAATGCACAGCAACTTCAGTCCTGTATTGTATTGACCTCATATTGCAAAACAGTTTAACTTTCAAATAGACATGGGTCCTTTTAGCCTGAACTTTTTTAAACATGTCATCAATAAAATCCTCACTCCTCAAAATGATCACTTCTGAAAAACTGGACCAACCTGATAATATAACTGGAATGACTCCATAGAGACTTGAGTGAGCTGTGTGGACAGGTGATGAGCAGAGAGTGAGTGAGTGAGCTGTGTGGACAGGTGATGAGCAGAGAGTGAGTGAGTGAGCTGTGTGGACAGGTGATGAGCAGAGAGTGAGTGAGTGAGCTGTGTGGACAGGTGATGAGCAGAGAGTGAGTGAGTGAGCTGTGTGGACAGGTGATGAGCAGAGAGTGAGTGAGCTGTGTGGACAGGTGATGAGCAGAGAGTGAGTGAGCTGTGTGGACAGGTGATGAGCAGAGAGTGAGTGAGTGAGCTGTGTGGACAGGTGATGAGCAGAGAGTGAGTGAGCTGTGTGGACAGGTGATGAGCAGAGAGTGAGTGAGCTGTGTGGACAGGTGATGAGCAGAGAGTGAGTGTGTGAGCGCATGCGTGCTGTGGACAGGTGGAGGGAGGCCCCTATACTGCATTGCATTTGCAAAAGATCAAATTGGCCAAAAGTCTGTCAGTCATTTGTGCACGATGGGGACGCAGAATGATGCCACCATGGCTGATTCTTCATACCTGTAACAGAGAAAATACTCTTTACTCATATCAATGTTGTTGTGTTAATATTCATTGTCTATTGTACACTACGGTATACGATAATACATTTCAGTTTCAGTGTATGCAATATTAAGAACATTTTCACTGCTTCAAAAGTCATAAGAAAGCCCTTTCTCTCAAGCAACTGAAGTCATATGCTTTATAGCAGTGGTTTTCAAAGTGGGGACAGGGACCCCTGGGTGCCGCGAGGAGGTGCTAGGGGGGCCATGGCAAGTTGGCATGAAAAGTATAGCAAAACAAAATAATTGAATAAATTAAATAACTAAAGTAAACCAAAAACAAGCTAAACAATATTCCCATTAGTTAAGAACTGCACTATAATAATCTATTGCATCTCTGAACATTACTACTATAATCGTTATTATTTTATTTTATTACATGGCTTGGTTGAATTCCAATGTAGAATGCGGTCTGTTATTTCTTGATAACAGACCCTGCGCCCTTAAAGCGAGGCGGTAGTTATAGCGAATACAACCCCTGATATGAAAAGGGAAGGCTAATGGTGGATCTACTGTGACTGTGTTATGGTACTTCAAAACGGACGTTGACATGATGTTGGCGAGGTTTTCCATCTGAGTGTGCTACACTCATGTACCTCATATAATCAGGGTTAAAAAATCCCTATTTTTGTAAGCATGAACCAGCAAGGGAGACGTGCGTTTACTCTCTCGTTGATACAGTAAATATGCAGCAGCTAGCTAGTAAGTTACGGTACATCCGATAAGGTGCTTAGCATTCGTTCAAAACTTACCTTTCTTTGTGCAACTTCAGGTGTCGAACAAAGTTGGACGTTGTGGCAGCTCCGTCTGTAATCTTCGACCCGCATGTTTTGCAAATTGCAACTCTTTTTTTGTCGATTAGCTCGTAATTTTTATAGCCAAACGAAACTATCTTCGGTATCATTTTGCCAACTGGCGCGTTGTTGCTTGTGCTTCATTGGTTGTCTTGCAACGTGCCTGCTTAGATACTGTCACATCAAAACAACGTGGGACTACAGTGATTGGATGTCGTGCAGGCAGCGCGCGTGCTCTCTGCATGCATACAGGTGGTGCACATTTTTTTCACAGATGCAGATAAACTGAGAGCGGCGTGGCCGTGTGAACATTTTCTTCCCCAGTTTTCATGGGAAGTAGCAAGTCTTCTCGAGTCAAAAGGCGCAAGTCCAAGTGAAGTCACGAGTCATTGATGTTAAAGTCCAAGTCGAGTTGCAAGTCTTTGTACATTTTGTCGAGTCGAGTCTGAAGTCATCAAATTCATGACTCGAGTCTGACTCGATTCCAAGTCACATGACTCGAGTCCACACCTCTGCTAAATGGGATTAATTATGACCCAACCATTCAAGACACACTGCTTCAATAACTCAGCAGGCGTGAAATCCTTGTTTCAGAGCATTCCAACGTGACTTTGAGAACTTTAAATTCTTCTCCTCCTAGTCATACGCTCCAGTTGCTTGTGTGTCAATGATTGTGATTATTTTCTTGCCAAGAAAACTGTTTACACCTCAAAAAGCAGAAAGGTGGCTTCATATTCTCCCGTGAGAGAGTCTGTGTTTTTCTCTCCAGAGCAGGATTCATGCAGTAATTGCGAGCCATCAAAAGTTCCATCAAATCATTACTTTGCTATCATTTCTTTAACTTCTCCTCATTTTCCACTGGAACTATATTTAGTAATAGAAAACAGTGGTGGTTGGATGTTGTGGGTGTTTTGGGTCCCAGAGCTTTGAGTAATTTTGTTCTAAACAGAGATGATGAAAAGAAAACAGCCTGTTGATGTGTGTTTGTTGGTGTGTGTTTGTTGGTGTGTGTTTGTGTATCCGCCTTCATTCTGTGGTTGCATGCAATGCATGTGCAAACTGCAACCTACAGAGGTCACCATAGACGTGAAAAAGACTGACAAGTGGTTTGAAAAGCCACGGGCGGGGAGTGAAGCCATTTTTTACTTGACAAAGAAGGAGTGCTTAATAATGCGTTGTTGTTTTATTATAAGTGGAATAGATGGCGTCTCTCTATTTAATTTACTCCCCTGTCAAAAGAAATGTGGAGATATGGAGACAAACAGATGATGCACGTGTGGTAAACACACATGCATCTGGAGATTTGTTTACTGCTGTTAATACAATAAAATAAAATAAGATGAATGCGTGCATTTTACATACATAATTGTCTCTCAGGTGACGTGTTACTCCCTCTGGTGGCCACAGTGGAGAACTGCAGCGGCTGCTTTGTTTCACAGTTTATCAACAGTTTTAAATAGAGGTGGTTTATTCTGCTTTACCTTGCAAGTATTTTATTCCCTCATAATTTGTTAGCATAACAAATTAACTGCATAACTGCATTCTAGTCACTTACTGCTTCTGTGATATTGTTATGCAGACTATTATGATGACTGCAAGTTTTTGATCTAACGGTTTCTCTAATGGGATCTTTGTAAAAGGCTTAATTACTCAATAATCAATTACCGCTTATTAAATGTCGGTGGAGCTGTTTCTGTCCCTCAAAAAGACAAACATTGGTAAATCATGTTTTATTTTTAGCATCGACACCACTAGAAGTTGGCTATATTCCTTCTTACTTCTATTTTCTTTGCAGTCGGCCCCTCTTCCTCCTCTCTCTCTCTCATCCCAAAATCTGATGCAGTCATATGACATCATTGTAAAGTGTATGCAGGTCCAGTGTTGAAGCAGACATGTGAGGATTGTTGAACATCTGTAATCTAAGAATCTAAGAAAATGTTGCAGAAACCTATATTCTTGTAAGTATTTTTAATATCAAAATGATTGATCAGTTTATGTTGATGGTATCAAGGATATTAGTTGTTTGAGCTGCAGAGGAGACTGACACTTAATGTCATACAGGTGAAAACAAGACTGTTGTGCGGTCAAATTAACTTCAATCTCGGGTCTCTCCTCAGTGTTGCTCGTGGCGACCACAAAGTAAACAACCTTGGAAGTTTCTGCGGAGGTGAATTACAAAGTGGCCGTGATGTGGTATGAGAGTCATGTGTGTGTGTGTGTGTGTGTGTGTGTGTGTGTGTGTGTGTGTGTGTGTGTGTGTGTGTGTGTGTGTGTGTGTGTGTGTGTGTGTGTGTGTGCGTGTGTGTGTGAGAGAGAGAGAGAGAGAGCATGACAGGCAGTGTGTGTGAAGTGAACATAACCCACCAAACAGCTGGTGATGGTTGTCATGAGAACCAATAGGGACAGATGGTGCCCGTACAACACTCTCTCTATTTCTCAAACACACACACACACACACACACACACGTGCACTCTGAAACAGGATGTGACTCGTATCATGTTGATGGTTTTTCTTCTTCTTTCTTCGTGCTTTTAGCTTCTGTTTGGCTCCTCAGTTAAGGGCTTGGTTCAACACACACACACACACACACACAATAATAAAATAAATTGTGCAAAATATGATAAAAACAAATGTAGCAGATGTACATAAGATGTGATACATATTCTGTATTATGCAGAGATGTAATCCAGTCGCAGGGTTTCTGCGAGTGTTCTGTTGACTTTCTCTGAATCTTTAAATAAAAATACCTTTTATATATTTCATTCGGCTTATGAAAGATGTGTTTCAGCTCCATTCTGCTTCTCGTGGCCGTCATCAACAGGGCTGCAGGAACTGTTTCCCACAGATTTACCTCGTCAGCCGGGAAAGACTTCCTCAGCCTCCGATGTGTCAAACACTTACGGTTTGTGCATCTTTGTTTATCTTTGTGCGCTACATATCGCAGGCTTTATTTCTGAAGTGATATGCATATCGGTAGCTAAGCCGCAGCATTTGAGACCATTGCATAATTCCGTGTGCTTTTGATGTTTTTTTCCGAGGGAGTAGAGAGCCTCGGGGCTTTGGCTCCAGAAAGTGTGACAATTGATTTGGCCAAAAAGTACTGGGTCAGACTGTGGAGCAGCAGAGACACACTGAGGGAAAGACTCACGGCAAGAAAGGGAGGCAAAAACAAGACCGGCACGCAGGGAGCACGTGACGCACACAAAAGGTTTTTTGATGGAGTCACGTGTAGATTGAAAAGAGGATAACAAAAGGTAGACCAGAATGCAGTCACATGTACAGCCTGCATTTCCTTGTTTTTCTTTCTTCTGAAGTTTCCGCAATATTTCCAACCCCCTCGCTTTGCACAACGAAGTGAGAAATTACACTTTTTTTTTCATGTTAGTCTCTCTCTTCTCCATATTTTTTTTTTAAAAAATACAACTAGAGGACTCTCTTCCTTTCCCTCGCTATTCCACCTCCAACAATACCTTTGACCTCCCTGAAGGAGTGTATGCCAAAATACTTTGTTTAGAAATAATACATTTACCTTAAATTGCTGTTAACTAGAAAGAGTAAGGGTGAACACACCATTTTTGTATTTACTTTATGCCTTAATCGAAACAACTGATTGATTATTGATTATTTCATCATCTTGAGTAAAATTACTTTCTGTGACCCAGATTACACCAAATGTAACGACACCTGTGTGTGTGTGTGTGTGTGTGTGTGTGTGTGTGTGTGTGTGTGTGTGTGTGTGTGTGTGTGTGTGTGTGTGTGCGCGTGCGCGGGCGCGTGCGTGTTGAAGCATGGAGGACAGGCAAATGGAGAGGCAGAGTTTGTAATTTCAGGCTTTGATGAGTGTGACACTCTCCCCAGCGTGGGTTTTTGTTGTTGTGTTTGCGTGTGAGAAGTTGGAGGGAAGGTGTGCGAGTGTTCACACCTTTTAATCACAAACATGTACATGTACACTCATACATACATGGGATACATATTCATAGTATGACCACTTATACTTCTGCACATATTCACCATCACACACTTGCAAAGAAAGACTTTCCTTGTGATACACACAAACACACACACACACACACACACACGCACACACACACGCACACACACCCTCACAGTGGGCTGCCATCTGTTCTCAGCAGTCAAGCTGTCTTGGCGGCCCCTCAGGCCTGGGACGAAATCAATGACTCTCCCTCTTTTTCCCCTCGTACCCTCTCACACTCTCACACACTCACACACTCACACTCTCACACTCTCACACACTCACACACTCACGCACTCACACACTCACACACCAACTGCCAACAGACTGAGAGGTCGTAATCACTGGCACTAAACTAATAAAGTCACTGCTCCGCGGCACTCCGGAAAAGTGGAAAGCATCCCTGAGCATCTTTCCACGGTTTGTGTGTGTGTGTGTGTGTGTGTGTGTGTGTGTGTGTGTGTGTGTGTGCATAAGCCGGGCTTCTAAAATAATTAATATTGATTTGCTTGTACTTATTATGACCAAACGCGTCAGTAAAGTTAAAACTGAGTGGTGCTTTAAAACAATCTGCCCTCCGAAGGTTTGTGTTTTTATAGATTTTGTTGCAAAAAGAGGTAAATTTAAATGAATATGTAAAATAATCTGAAACGTAATGTCTTAATATGATCAATGGGGGTAAAAATTGATACATTGAGCAAGACAATAAGTTTTGGAACTGCTGTTCCCATAATGCTTTGGGAGATGTAAACTATGTTTCCATGAGCCCGGTCGCTTTGACTTATATTTGTTTACATTTTCCTGAGTTGGCACCATTAAGAGGATGATGAATCAGCTGTTAGCGGCTCATGTTTACGATGCACCCACTGATGCATGGAAAGCTGTCACGAAGTTACAAGGGGCGTCTTTCTTTGCACCCGACATCAGCAACTCCGTCTCTGCAGAACAGACGAGCCTCGCTGCTTTTCTTTTTCCTTGTTTGTTTTTTTCCATGCAAATCAGCTCACAAACCTCACAGAGCGCCTGTTTCTTGCAGACATCCATTTTTGGGAGGAAAGACCTCCTGTCTCACTGGGAGACCAGACCAGCCAGACTTGTGTGCCCCCCTTTTCGACTTCAAGGTGCCCGACCATAAGACCTACATTGTAATGCGATCGGTACGGCAATGTGGCAACTTTAAGAGTTGCATTGTGTTTACGTACCATGAGCTGATCTCGGGGACAAACTGTTTCCAGGTGACCTTTATATATCTTTGTCAGAACAATAGGATTGTTTGAAGAACTAGGTTACTCCATTTTAAGCCTTCTGGTCGTCCTTCACAATGACCGTAATCTTTGGCAACACCCAACTCTGTTTACAGGAGAAAAGTCACTTTTATTTACTTCTTTTTTTGCAAGAATAGTGATGTAGTGTGCTCTTGTGATCTTTAACACAGATGTCCAATGTCTTGGGATTACCATCGCCAACTACATCTCATTTTGATAACAGAGATGAGTCAGCTAATTGGGAGCACAGAGCCAACAATACGCTGCAGTGTCGAGGTAATTTATCATAAAGTGAGTGCTCGGTGCTCCATTTAGTTTTTAGTTTGCAGACAAAAGGAAAAGAGGCTGGGCGTCATTCATCATTTACTAAACAAATCCCTGTCACAGATTAAAGCGCAGAGGAAGGCTTTGACAGCCACACATGCAGAGTCAACCCCGATGAAGAAGAAAGCGAGAGCGCAGAAGTGTGTGTGTGTGTGTGTGTGATATCAAAGAGCGAGCCCGAGTGGTTTTGATGTTATTGTCGTATAGAGGAGAGTCCCACGCTCTGTATGACACTCTGCATGAACTCAGGGCTTAACACACACACACACACACACACACACACACACACAGAGAGACTCATACAAGCAATGCAATGCACACACAAGCTCAACACACACACTCACAAGCTTCAATGGCTAACAGAGTGTTTTGAAGTGTGTGTTTATTTTTTTATCCATGGTAACCCCTGTTGTAAACAACAAAAGGCTGCGGAGCCGTGACACGTGATTGGTTAGCTGGGCGGATTCCAACAGATCAAAAAGGGAGTTAATGCAGTGACTCCTAAATGTGAATGATTTTATCTTCATAATTATATTTGCTCCCTCATAACAGCGCTGTTGTCTCCCCGTAAAAAAAGATTAGCGGGCAGAGAGGAGGAGGAGGGGAAACGTCAGACTGGAATAACGTTGGTTCTGTGTGGAGACACAGGGATCCCAAATGTTATGCCTCAGCAAACAAGCTGTCACCTGTGTACAAGCTGCATGTGGACGAAGGCTCTCAGTGGGAACGTGTTGCTGTTTAGTCACCGGCTATCACAACAAGCTGCAGAGGAACGCGTTGCTATCGCTTCATATGTTTAGCTGCTCGGGTTCAACAATGTTGAGGCTGAAAAATACATGAAAAATGAGGAGAGGCTGAAATTCATCCCTGATGCAGCGACTTAAACCTTTAAACGTGAGAGCAGAAGAGCGATTAGGAAGATAAAGTCTAATAATATAGTCTAATATGAAGATAAAGTATAATAATAAAGTCTAATAAGAAGATAAAGTCTAATAATAAAGTTTAATAAGAAGATAAAGTCTAATAATACAGTCTAATAAGAAGATAAAGTCTAATAATACAGTCTAATAAGAAGATAAAGTCTAATAATACAGTCTAATAAGAAGATAAAGTCTAATAATAAAGTCTAATAAGAATATAAAGTCTAATAATAAAGTCTAATAAGAAGATAAAGTCTAATAATAAAGTCTAATAATAAAGGGGAAACACAAAAAGCAGAAAGAATAACAGACAAAAACAAGACCAGAATAACCTTCATGGTCACGACGTGACCTTGAAGCAGGCTGTTATCGAGGTCAACACCCAGTGAAGAGGAAATAATGATTCCCGTTTAATGGCTGGCTTAATGTTTCTCATGACAGAGGTGAACTAAGTCGATATTCAAAGCCTTAAGGGTGTCACCGGATGATTGACTTTACATGGTGGATCACGTTGGTGAGTCTGACCTGTACTCTAGTGTCCAATCATTCAATGGAGCTTTTGTGACTAAAATAACAAAATGTTGATCTTTCAATTACTCCTTTTTTAATTGTTGTATTAATCGCAACAAAAGTTGTATTTGCAAAGTAAACCAAACGGGTCAACACAAACACATAAACAGTCGACAACACAGAATATGGGCCAAAGTCATTTCAAGAATTTACAGCCTTTTGTGAGTTTAATAAAACCTCGACACGCTATAAAATACATTTTGGAAAGAAAAAATGCAGATGCAATGTAATACCTTGGGAGAAACATTTTATTTTAAAAGTATTTGAAAGATCCTGATGCAGTTAACCCACGATAGCTCTTCCAGGGGGCTCCTGAAACGAGACGTGTAAACATCTTTATTTAGAAAGCTGTGGGAATTTATACGATATATATATATATGTTGTTTTGCATGAGTCCCGGTTTCCCCAAAGTCTTTACAATGGCCTGTTGAATTATATCTCAAGATGCCCCCTCTTGACTCGTCTCGTGAGATGCTTCTTAGTGCATGTGTTGGCATTTATAATGTCGGGAACAGCTGGCAGAAAGTGAATACTTTGCTTTAGTGCTAATATATCATTTAAAAATGGCTCTCTAGTTTAATTGGACGATATAATATAAAGATCTGTATCTCAGTAAACTGTCACTTTTATGTGTATTGATAACAATTAACATATTTAAGTTGTTTTTCCTCTTGAAATTCTGGACTTGGTGGATTTTTGGGGGGTTGACAATCTGGTTTGATGTTGTTGGGCTTATTCCTAACGTCCTAATAGTTAAATTCAGACTATTTATTCAGTGAAAATAGTAATTGTAATAAATTTAGGCAGAGGTCCATCAGTAAATGATTTGTTTTGCAGCTCTGCTCTGTAGTCTGGATGTGTCTGTAATAGGGAGTCAGCCATAAAAATTAAAAAAAAGCTGTGTACGAATGCAGACTCATTACAGGCAAACTCAAAAATGTGTTCATTCAAATTCATACCCGGGTCCCGAGGATATAAACACAAAATGAACCGTCAGCGGTTGGTAACGTCTGGCCTTTAATTCCCCGAAAGGTTATGAATCACATGTCACCGAGCGTGATCCAACATCCGTCATGTCGTGTTTGGACCTATTTCCCCTCCGTGGATCCTTTAATACAGTCTCCCTTTTTCTCACAGCCTCCCTCCATCGCCTTGTGTAATTCACATAATAACGATTCCCATCATCTAAATCCTCTCTGCCCTTCATGTCCTTCTCCCTCTCACTCCGTCTCTCTTGTGCCATGCGATGGCTCCTCCCCCACCGCCACCACCTCATCTTTCCCATTGTCCCTCTTCCCCCCCCCCTCCATCACTATCTCATCCCCTCTCTATTTCTGTACCACCGTCCTCCTGCTCATTCTCTTTCATTCCGGTTTCTCTCCATCCTCTCTTTCCGTCTCTCTGTTCAACAGTGCTCTTTGTGTTTTCTGTAATCCTCTTTCTGTGGTTTTTTAATCTCCACTTTTAAAGAGCCAAGTGGCCGCAGGCCTTCTGATGGCCCTCGGATAGCTCTTTCTTCATGTGTGACTGTAAGCTTGTGTTAAGAGTGTCTGGGCGTGATATTCTTAAAGGGGAGGCTGACGTTTTATTCCTCCTTTGCCTCCGTGTCACGGTGTTGCTTCCTGTAATAATACATCCAGAATACAACCCGTCAAATTTGACTTGTCAAGGTCGAGGCAGCATCTCTTTCCCTCGACCCTCCCCATGTGTTTCCTCTTGTCGTGTATGGCACACCTGCTCCTCATCCTCCATCTTCCTCTTAGCCTCTTTTTTTATTATATTCTACTGCAATGTGGACTTTTATTTTCTTCTAGTTTCCCCCCTCAAGGTCAAACCTAATAGAAAAAGGTTGTCTACTTATCCAGAATGATATTTTGATCATAAACTGCAGAGACACATATAGATTGTCTTTAAAGCTAATTTATAGGATATCTACCTTTTCTGTGCTTGAAAAAAAGTCAAGCCTGGCCTTGATAAAGTCAGCAAATGCATCTTTTAGATTGAGATTTCAGTCCGAGTAAACATTTTATAGATTTATACGCCAACAAAAACATCACCTGGTGATAACCTCTCACCACCTGTGTTCATAATAGGAATAATTCAATAGCAACACAAATCTAGTCAGAGCGCTACAGTATTCAGCAATACAGGCCTTTTCTTCAAAGCTGATGATGATGATGGGGATGAAGATGAAGACTGGACATCTGGCAGAAGCAATGCAGCTTTCTCCATAAGATACCAAGTCCAAATCATCTTGGATCCAGCTGTCTGAGAGAAAAAGTCAATCCAATCAATTTTCATTACTTGCTGTTGGTCATTCTGGGAAATTGCTATAAAATTCTTTGCAAATAAAATGTGGTAACACTCCACCCAAAATGGTCTTGTCTCTGAGCATTACCTCATTAATTTAATATCAAGAATTATCATTTATTATAAGAAATATCAAGAGTATTGTGTAATATATATATAAATATTTAAAGTTTTAATTATTTAAACCAAAATGTATCTCAAACATACAAATATATTTGATATCCATTCTTCAATCCCATTCTCTCAACAAAATAAAGCACGTATTTACTCTTGATTCTGATTGGATGTCTGTGATGTCACATAATTACACGCTCAACTAATTGATGATATATATATATATATATATTGGTGATATACAGAGAAAAGTGATTTATTTTCTCTCTATATCAGAAGTGAACGTAGTCACCGTGATGTCACCCATTGGTTTGTGGACTCCAGGTTTGAGGTTCTTCTGAATTAGCTTCACTTTTCAGATGCATAATCTGGAAAATATTTGTAATTAATTATGTTGTCTGTCAAAACAACTTCAATGATGTGAGCTGAAATGAGACATTTGAGACAGACCTCTTCAGCAGAGCTTTGTGAGATTTAGGTTATGAGAGTACATAATGTGACATACTAAAAATGGATCAACTAGATCACCATTTCAATGTGTATGGATCAATACGTTGTTGTTGTTTTATATAGAAGCAAAGGTTGTATTTTAGTTTGTTTCATGAGCGTCTGCTCTTGACGAGGCCGAACCTCTGTCCTCCTTTCTGGACCTCATTATTCTCCCTGTCCACACACACACACACACACACACACACACACACACACACACACACACACACACACATCAGAGTCCAGGCCGGGTTTCTGGACTTCATTAGTTTTCTAATTAGCTGCTGTCATCTGTCGACCTTGGTCACTTGGGGCAACCATGACACCACAGCCAATTCTCTGTCCCGATTTGTCTCACTGGGAACAGATGGACTTCCTGTTTTGTTTTTTTCTCCGGGGGAAAGTCTAGTTTAAATCTTCTTTTATGTCCCTTAAAGTTAGACAACATGACATCTTCCAATACATCAAAAACCTGAATGAGAATAGCATCGTTCTTAAAGATTACTCATGGACGTAGCTTCATAGCACGCCTCAATTATTTAGATATGTGTTAAGTTCAGGCAACTTAAATTACTCGGTGAAAGGAAAATACTCTGTAATTGTCTATGGACGACTGTGGCTCAGTGGTGAGCCGGGTTGTCCTTTAATCAGTGGATCGGGGGTTCGATTCCCGGCTCATGTCGATGTGTTAACCCCAAAGTGCTCCCGTAGCTGTGTGAATGTTAGTGACTCCTGATGGGCAGGTGGAACCTTAGCCCCACCCATTAGTGTGTGATTGACAGGAAGCAGGTCAAAAGACTAGAAAAGTGCTCTACAGGTCCGTTATTCCCATGCAATAAATTTCGTGCTGGTTTTGGGGATTTGGAGCTAGTGTGTAGTAGCGATACTCGTTACCCGGAGAGGCTGGAAGGAAATGTACTTCTCTGACGATGAGCCGATTGAGTACTCGGGTATCTTAATTACTAACTGACCATTGAAGAAGTGAAGTTTAAACTTAAAGTGCTGAGCATGTAAGACTAAGATACACCAACACTTGATGCAGGACATGACACGTTTAGATGTTATTCAGCCGTAAGTTGAGCACTGGAAACTGAAATTTGGGAACCGCAATTTATTTAAGCTCAGTGAGGTAATCGCGACCTTGATGTTTTCGGTTTCCGGCACTTTCAAGCACCCCCATGGCAGTTTAGGAGGTGGTTCATAAGCAACATACAAACAACAACATGGTTGTCAAGGGTGTGTGTGTTTGACATGTTCTTATTCACACACCTGAGTGATTTCGTGAATGTGAAATGCCTTGTTCAATGGTTATTTTGTGGGAAAATCCATCAGGTTTAAACCTGGAGTTTGAGGTGCGGCAAGCAGACACGGACACACACACACACACACACACACACACACACAGCTGGTATGAGTTCCCACAATTGATTGTGTTGTTTACAGCAACTACTATGGTTTGTCTTGAAAATGTGTGAAATCTCAACATTTATGACTGAAATATTTGACGCTCCATGATATTGTGTATTTTATGTGTGGAAACCTCTTGTTACAGCGGTACATCTAAGGATCATCTTCAAGGATGAATCTGGTAATATTTTCTTAATTGCTACGACTAACAATTAAGCTCCATGTAGCCGAAGGCTGCTTGTTCCTTGTGTACAAACGTCCATAAAAAAATCGATTAAAAACACATTGATCCTTTTGCAACTTGATTACAATGAATGAAAATGAGTCACCCAACATATAGACTATTTACTCCTGTCTGATGTCTGACATCAAACTACTGCACACACATTGTAAATAAAAGGGGAGGAGTTTGTCTTATCTCCAGTGAACTTTGAAAAATCACAGATTTGGTCAAACATACCTTGTTTATTTGGTAGTTAAAATAGGTTTTAGTATCTAGATCTAAAACAAGTTAATATAAGATGAAACTTATCGTGCAAAAGTTGCATATTTACGGTTTATTTTTCAGTATTACTTTGATTTGATTGAATTTATAAACATAACTGACAGGGAACTTTATTACCTAATTACAAGCTGTGGAGAGAACGTCATGTTGATATCTGTGGACAAAATGAACGTTGATTTGAAAGGAACGACGCCCCAGGCCCTCAGGTTTATGTAACTCTCCTTCTGTCCTGACCTGTTGCCGTCGGTCCAGACATGCAGCCGTCACTCGTGCGTTTTTAATAAAGCAGTTTGTGAAAAAGCGTTCGGCTTAATTGAGAGCACATCGGTTCCCAAAGAGAGCTTCAGTCTGTGGGAAACCGAGCAGCCGTTCAGTTCTCCTGGTTGAGGAGTCTGAATAATCAGTTCCGAGCACATTTGCATGGTTGCGCACACACACACACACACACACACACACACACGCAGACACACACACGCGTACACACAAAAGTGTGAATCCACCTGCACTTCTTTTCGTTTTTCTTCTTCAGCCTCCTATTTCTGCCAAGGCCGCCGGCTTCTGTTTGATTGGCCAAAGCCGGGAGAGTTACCGCACGACATGATTTATTTCCTTTAATATGTTTACATGCTCGCTTTCTGTAGTGATCTGATTCATGCTCAGCTTTGTGATGCTGTGTTTCTAAATGTTTTATTTGAGGAGTTTCCTGTGCATTTGCCAAGCATTTCGGTCTTTTGGTGTTTAAAGAGAGGTAACGGCAGAGCTCATTATCGAATATATATGTAATGCACTTCTCTCTCGCCTTAGACCCAAGAATGCTGAGCCTTCTTTTCTCCATATTTCCCAAAAAGGTTTAAAATGTCAAATTCTTTTTGCTTATTTGCGTTATATCAGTTTCACAATAATTGGAGGGAATGTGGAGAAGATCTGAGGAGCGATAACAGAAGTTAACGGCATGCAGTAGAATGACAGCTCTCTCTCTCTCTCTCTCTCTCTCTCTCTCTCTCTCTCTCTCTCTCTCTCTCTCTCACCCCCCAGGGCACTGCCATCTGGCCCTGCCACCACTCTGCCAGTCACACACACACATAGATTGCATATGCGTGCCCATTCTTTTATTTATATATCGTTACGTATTGTATTATATATTAAATAAGTCCACAATCTCTAAGATCTCAAAGGTGCCTTTGAATTCACGTTGCCTCGGGGTCAATTCATCCCCAGGAAGAAGTTTAGGTTTTTCCTTTTTCACCGAACCAAATAGTTTCAAATGTTTTTTTTTTTTTTGTCCATCAGATCCGGTGCTGATTCTATTGCTTCTCTCTTACCTCACAGTTCTTCTTCTCGTCCTCTCTCTCTCTCTCTCTTTTTGCCGTGGGCTCTGTCTTTAATCACAGAAGCATGTCTGTGTATCACGTTACTGTTTCTCTATCAGCGCAAAACAGACCTAATTACGGGGCTGCAGCCCAGACTACAGCCATTGTATTGTGTGTGTGTGTCTGTGTGTCTGTGTGCGAGAGTGTGTGTGTGTGTGTGTGTATGTGTGTGTGTGTGAGAGAGAGCATGGAACTGAGTTGCGAAACCAGAGTACATTATTTTTAATGTGTGCCAGTGGCCCCCAAAGCACTGAACCACTGCTCTGTTCCCGTCAGTGATGGAGGGGCGTGTGTGTGTGTGTGTGTGTGTGTGTGTGTGTGTGTGTGTGTGTGTGTGTGTGTGTGTGTGTGTGTGTGTGTGTGTTGTCTGGGTGGCTGTATCCTCAGTGGAAAAGATGGATAAAAGTTATGACCTTCTCACCACACCATTGTTTTCCCTTCCCGATACTATTAAAATGCCTGAGCTTGAGTATCGGCCAATACAGTACTGAGCTGATACCAGTGTGTTTAAGAAAAACATTTTTAAAGCTCACTATGCCATAATTCCTTCTGTAAGATCTATATCACACTGCTCTCCAAGTTAACTTTGTTAAAACAATGAAAGTCTCATATTATAATACATAAATGCTGCGACTAGACTAAGTGGCGTCAGGTCTTACATGAGTTGTGCACCTCTTTGCTGCTGTGCACACACAACTCATCATAGAAAGTTTCAGGATTTAAAGAAGCCAAAACAGTAACAAGAAAGCTGGTTTTCGTTGACACCACACGGAGGTTCGTCCGTGTTTCCTCAGCTGGAGAGAGGGTGGATTATGTCACATCAAACAACCACCTTTGAGGTCAGATGATGAATTACATAACTATTGCTCCGGCTCTAATAAGGCTCTTGTCACTCTTTGGAGGAGGATTTTCTGCTTTTTATACAGCATAACTTCCTGTTTATGGAAAAACATTCTCATGTGTGGTTTTTCGCATCTAATCAAGAGTGGCAGCAAGTCCAGCTGGGTTTCCAGATCTAAATGAGGAAACCCGGAAACATGCAAAAGTGTTACTGAGCTCCTGTTTTGGCCCCTTTCTGGCTGCAGGTTGGGTTCACCCACTTTGGGGATAAAGGTCAGGCTTGAAAAGGACAGAGGAGAAGGTGTTTTTACCTTTGAAGCTCGCTGATGAATTACAGCGCTGCTGTCAAGGCTCCACTGAGGGCTACTTACACGTGTTCCCTCTGGACACGTTGACCACACAATGAGAAAAATGTTAATAAAGGCCAAATTAAAAATGCCAAGAGTATCCCTGTTATTTTCCAAAACACAGATCGTTTACACGAGCATGCCTTTCAATAAAGAGTGATGAATCTCAGATCTTCTGTCTGACCCCCAGACTTCTGCTCCCTCTTCGTCGGCTTTCATTCATTTCACGACAGTTAAGGGCATATTTTCCAGAAGCTGTGACAGCTGGAAGGCTGTTAATAACTCTGATTTACCAGGAGGAATATTTCCTGATGACTGATCTGCTGCTATGAGGAACGAGTAGGCTTCAGGCAAACAAGAACACACTTTTGATCTAACTGGAATGTGCTCCTCTTATCTGGGGAAGAGCTGATGGTTTCAGCCTGTTTGTCAAGGTGCAGCTGCAGCTTCCTTTCATCATGAGCACTACGCTCTGTCTAGCTGTCACTATTGACAGCAGATGAAATTCTCTGGATTTGGCTGAAAGCTGGGGGAAAAAAAATGCAACGTATGTTTGAAAGTGGAATTTGAGTTTTGATTTCTTGGAGCACGTACCGATTTTTTTAACAGTTTACTCACACATGTGTATTTAAAATGACACGCAGAATGTTAAAACGTGCAGAATATTCTCTTCAAGAGAAGGAAAATATGATACATAATATACGTTTTTGACCTGAAACTTTACTTCATTCTTCAGGTAATTACTCCAAAACTCGGGTCCATGATGGCACAGTTTAAACCAAAGAGACTACACCTACCATTAATTACCTTTTCTTTTTTTTAAAGAAATAATAATAATATATACAGACAAAAAGGTTGGGTCATACTTGGCTCTGGCCTCACTGGAATGTGCATACTGCCTTGTTTGTGTGTGTGTGTGTGTGTGTGTGTGTGTGTGTGTGTGTGTGTGTGTGTGTGTGTGTGTGTGTGTGTGTGTGTTTGTGTGTGTGTTACCTGTGTTTATAGCAAACCTGTCTGCTAAAGTAAATCTAACTTGACATGTGTGTCTAATGATGGTTTGCTGTCACGATATGTTGCATAATTACAGTTTCTCCTTCTCTCGCCTGTCTTTGTTTTCGCCATCTGTGTGTTTGTCCCAATGTGTTTTTCTCTCTAGCTGTTGATTCACCTCCATGTGTCTTTTTATTCAATGTGTTAGGCGTAACAGAAGCTGTATACATCACTGTCCGTTTGTGCATTTAAATGATAAATGACTTGAGAACCCAAACAGGGAATATAAAAGTACACAGTGAGTCAGCATAAATTGCAGCCACTGTCTACCTCTAATAGCTGCATGCTGTACAGCACGTATCTTTTAAATGGTACAAATGTAAATAAGAGAGCGAGCTTGAACAGCAGGCCTATCATTTTGCTCCCTGACCATCCGGCATTTTAAGATACAGCTGGCAGAAAATCACGTTTTCCACCATTTGCTTTTAATTAAAAACGACACCAAACACCTCCAACGATCATCTGCAGCCATTAGGACGCCACGTGTTTCCCACGGCTTACGACCAGCCAGGTAGTTTTAAAACTGGAACAACCTGCCTGAGCATCTTTGGCTCTAAACACTTGTTTTTGATGTAATTACTTCTTAATTGCCGTTGGCCTCCATTTTACGTGTCTTTGCTTCTTTAATTGCGGTTGCTCTTTTTGGGCTATAAATCATTCTGTTGAGTGAACAGAGGATAGCGGTTCAGTCCCGGTTGGGGCTGAGGTTTGCTGATAACAATATCTTGTCCCTTGTAATGAAACATCACAGCCCTTGACTTGAGCTGAGGGAAGACTCTTCGTTGGACCTTAATGGATCTCTAGCATCAATGGCCACGCGGAGAACTTCAGTAATTAAAGTCCAGATGCTGTGAGGCGGGATAATCAGAAGTTACTTTGTTCAAAAACTTTCTGATGTTGAAAAAAAGACAGAAGACGACTGTCTAACGCGGCCTTCGGTTCAGATTTCACCTCAGTCTCATCTAAAAGGCGTGAAAGCCACCAGCGCCGATGCTTTCTTTATTCACCCAAACCGGACGTGACGGGCTGAGACAGCTTTGTAATCGATTCCCTGTTTTGTTTTAGGATTAGTTATTACTTAACATATTGATGTCGACAATCAATCACCACCACAGAGGTTTGTCCACACGGCGGACATCAAACGTGCAGCCTCTTGGCTTTTGAAGCAAACTCTTGTTTCTGTGTTTTTGGATTACCAAAGTCTAAAAGTATCAAATCCTAGATGCTTGTATTTTTTTTTTATCTTACCATCCTACTCTCTCCAGGTTTCTTTGGTCATGGCCGAAAACTCATATCAAAATGTCTGCATTTCTTTTACACCTAAATAATAATTCCCATGAAGGCATTAGGGCCGGTTGGTGAATAGAAGCTATTAAACAGTTTTGTTTTTTGTTCAAAATAAAATGTCTGTAACACAGTATCAGAACTTCCATGTATTGCAATTTGAAACTGAATACCTGAAGAGAAATGTAATTAATAATTGATAATTCCTGCTTAAAATCATTACTCTATCAATTATAGATAATGCTACTTAGGCAGAGTGATTGCATGGCTGCTTGTGTTTGAACTTTTGAGACAATTAAAAAAAAGAATATATTTTGATATCAGTACAGCAAGTGAAATATTGTATTGGAACTATTATTAAAACATTTTAAATCATATCTATCCCTATGTTGAAAGCAAATAAAGATACAAAACAGGAACAACAACAGACAAAGATACTGAATCCCAGATGATGAAATGCGAGCCAGCCTTCACTGATCCATATCCACTGAATCGAGTTGTCCTTCCATTAGATTTTAACGTTAGAGATAAATTAGAAATAAAAGAAAAGCAAAGTGAGGAATGTCTGGATTAAGAGAGGACGGAAAAACAGCCGAAGACAATGACAGCATGTAAGAAGCCAGAGAAGAAGAGTGTGGCGATGCCACGTTTCCCTGAGGGGGATGAAGGGGGATGGAGGGGGGTGGAGGGGGATACGGGGTACCGGAGAGCACGGGCTCAGCTCGGTGCACGTGAGACTGCGTGGGGTGCGCTTAGAGATGATGAACACGCTTGCGGGCAATAATCTATAAACTGCGTTTGCAGGCAGTGAAGCGGAGCGCCTGATGGCTGCGCATGCAAAGCCGAGTTCTCCGGAGTCGAGAGCAGAAGCTGATGATGAATGTGGACGGCACGCGAGGTGGACTTCCTGTGTGAATGTGAGCGTGAAATAGGGAAATGTAGACGATGGGGGGAGAAGGAGGAATCAAGAGTCTTGCAAAGTATAAGTTTCGCCTGTGTTGCATAGATGTATGTGTAATGTAAGTTATGCATATTGATATATGTAAAATATTCAGCGTGCCACAATGTGTTTGATTGACATCTTCCTCTCCAGCTTGGTTGCACCCGCCAAGATGGGACAAATGACCCCTTTATCATTCTGATTGGCGCATGGGCTCCTATGACATCACACAGTGCCCAGCAGAGCTCTGGTCACTACGTACTGTTTGCGTTTGTTTTCCCTGAGACACCGGTCCCACTTGAGAGGAGTCCACTTTTGGCAAACAGATCTATATCTCTTCATTATTATCGGCTTGTCATTGCTTTTCTTGCAGTGACCATTCAAACTGTCATGAAGCAGGTCTTTTCAACTGATTGGACACTCCTGTGTGTATAAGGTCCCACAATCCACAGTCCAAATGTCAGACCAAATCCAAGCCATGAAATACTCTCCTTTTACTGGAGAGCAGTGGGCTCCGTTTATTGTGAAGTTTGTAAGATTTGGCCGTCCAGCAAGAAGGTTTGTGAAAGGAGGGCGGAGCCTATACCAAAAGAACGGACATCTCAAGCAGCCCATTAGTTTCACCTCAGTGAAAAGCACGTGACAGCCTGGAGTTTGCCAAATGGAAATTAAAGGTCTCTGAGAACATGATGAAAACCAAGTAGCTGTGGCTGGGTCAAAACACACACAGGACTTTCACCCAGGAGGCCTATGTTTGTGGCCTGTGTGAAACCAAGAGTAGAGATTGACTTTACGCTACGTTACATAAGAAAGTCAGTTTGGTGCGGTGGTTGTTTATCTACAGTAGTTATATTGTTATGTTATATTTGAACCATGGCATATTTTCTCACCATAACTAGATCATTTTGTTGCCTAAACTTAGCCAATTGCTTCATAACGGGGTACGAGGCTGATATGAAACACATGTGTTGTTCAGAAACATCAACATTCAAAGTAAAATGGTTTTCGGAAACCTACAGTTCCACATGTTCATTTATTAGTTTGTTAATGGAAGAAGAAAAATGACTGACTGCAAAGATGCTGGTGCTGATGTTCCTCAGAGTGAAAGGTGAATACTGATCTCTTCCTCTTGTTTTCTCCGTGGAAAGGTGTGTGTCACCTGCAGCGAGCAGCCTATGCACTTGTAATAAAGGTAATACTTGTAATAAATACACTTTAATACTTGTCTTTGTTCATGTTCGAGCAGACCAACCGATGTTGCCGCTTTCCCAGAACATACATCAATAATTTCACCATTACAAAGTTTCTCCCGAAAAAAAGATTTCAGCAATCCTCAACATTTGAATAATTTAAGGTGTTGTCTGCCATGTGGGAAGTTACTTAGAGACATAAAGTTAGTCCAAAAAGAGAACAAAATATTCAACCGCTAAGTGTTTCCTCACATGAGATGCTATTCTTGACGCTTTTCTTTCTGATGTAACCTGAACAAATTTAATTAAAAAAGAACCTCGACAACGTTATCAACAACAAAAACATTGGCAACAACCTCCTGTAAGATATTTAGTGTTCATTAAGTGACCAGGTATAAGCTGCAGGCGGTCGTCTTTGTGTGTGTGCGTCAGAGACACGTCCTCTTGTGTAACAGCCCTCGCTCTTTTCAGGAAAACTCCCTCAGGAAATAGCTGAGTAGATAATTATGTCCTTAAAAAACTTTTTACAAATACCCCTCAGCATACAAACACGTGCATGCACGCCAAGTTGCCGGAGTAACTCCGTGTACATCTTCATAAATGTATAAACACATGGACATTTAATAGCGTGTTGCACTCAGACTCTTGTATGTGTCACTCCATGTTTAGTCATATACGTATTGTTCATGTCCCGTCCATATGGGTTTTCACTCATCCTCTCAAATGTTCTCACATGTCCAGGAATTTTCTACGTACAAAAGATTAAACAATACGCATGTCGATTACTATCATCATCTCCGTGGTGTGACATTTCTTCACGCACACCCCCGACTGCTTGGGGGATAGTTTCCGTTGAACAATAAATATCTGAGTTGCTCTTCGTGCCATGCGAACAGCGTCCATACTTTACTTGTGGTTTTCTTTGTGAGGCCCGTCCTGCATTCCATGTTCACTGTTATGTTTTTTTTTTTTTTTTACATAAATGTAAGAGTACACTGCCACTTAAGTCAGATGCCAGTTTTTTTTTAACTGATCATGTTCTTTGAATACAAAGACACAACACTGCTGTAAGTTGTCTTTTTCATCCTGTGTTTTGGATCTGTGTGGATCACATTTCTTCTTTTTTATTCTGCTAATTAACTATTAATTAGGGTTTCTCTTTTGGGTCTCAGAGTGAAATATGACATCTGTGGAATTGGTCGAATTTGAGCTATTGATCTGACTTCAAACTTTTTTGGAAAACTCATAGATTAAGTAGTTGAATATACAATGCCCTGAAGGTCTCAGACCTTAGGCCGTATTTACATTTCATATTGCAGTTCTACATTTCTGTGGTACTGATTCATTTTGACACTTCCAACAAAGGTTGAGACTAGGAGTTCTATTACAATATGAACTCTCATGAAAGCAGCAGCTCACATCGTAAAACCACGTTTCATTAAAAAGAGAAGAAGCATAAAACCGGCAACATAAAACCTTGCAGGAGCATCAAAACAGGGAAATAGAAACAACAGTAAACATGAAACATGCAGCAGAAGACACATCAGTTTGACTCCACATTCATGCACAATAAATTCAGTAATAGTGATGATGAATCAGAAAAAGATACTATACACCAAAAGTGCTGTAAAAATCAAGTATTACTGTAAAATTCTTATTCAAATCTGAAAAGTACCAAATACTTCAGACACTGAGCTCAGGCTGTCAGGTACACACAGTATATGTGATGTTGAACTCCAGTACGTTTATTCCGTCTCAGATCTCATCACTAAGAGGATTACATGGGAGTAGAAGACTCAGATATCCGTGAATCTCTGATGGGGAATGTAGAGTACGCTCATTAATCTCTCCGTCTTTCATTCCCTCGGGGCACCAGAGTACTTTCAGGATGTGAGATTCCTCCAATATCTTCTTTTGTAAATCCTGAACTGAACAACACACGGCTTGACCGAGACCGTTCAAAGCACGTAAACATGGCGTACAGTGTGAACCTTACTCTTCTGAAAATCCTATTAGTGAATATTGACATTTTTCATTAAAAAACGAGTTGTTTTTTCCCCAGGAAATCATCTAATCAATTCATAATTTCAGTTTGTAGCATTTTTATCACAGATCCACAGTTTGTCGTCTATAATCATAACATATATCATTATTAATGCAAAATAATAATAACTAACAGGGTCCAATATCCAATAATATTCCTTTATTATCTTAGAAACATGTGATTGTCTTAATATCTAAGTCATTATTGCTATACTGGCATACATTTTCCTTTAAGTAACAAAAGAGGTAAAAATAACTATGATTTGTCTCAAATCATATTCAATACTATTTTGTGAATATATGATTACATTAACTCCATTATGGCTGAAAATGAATCCATAATGCATATTAAACATGACAACTTCAATGTCCTCTCATTAAAATACCACAAACAACTCATACAGAAATAAAACTGGATGTGAGATGAACACAAAGTGGTCCCCTCCTCATCAGAGAGTCCACCGGTGCTGCAGCTCCCTGAGGCGGCTCAGAAAAGCACATCAGGTCCCGTCTGGCTCCGGCGGCCGCCCCGTGGTGCCCCTTTTCCACGGGACGGCGGCCCAGGATGGATCGGGTTGTCTCCCCGCCACCCGGCGACTCCGTTCACCTTGTCCCGTCTCCCCAGAGGCACCGGCGGCGGTGAAATTGGGTCGTGTCGCATCTCGTGGTGCCGCCTGTGTGGATTCACGGCGCCGTGGCCGAAACTCATCATGTGGGCGGCCCGAGACGCTCGGAAAGTGAGATTGCACAGGGGTGGGCATCACCGCCGGGTGTGCTGATCAAGAAGAGGGATGTGTGGTGTGAAGTCCACTTCATCTGACCTCAATTCGGGTGCAACCGAGTGCATGATGTTATACGACCAACGGGATGAAACTGGCTCCTGTCTGGTATTTTACATCCCACCCTGCTATGAAACTCTCAAATGTGAGGATTCTCTGCAGGGTTTTTGTCCACGTGGGTTGACTTCCTTCCCCTTCAGTCAATTCACCGACCGGCCTCCATGCAAATATGCTGACAAAGACGATGACAAACCAGGCGTGGAAAAAAACCCACGCCTGAAAGTGTGTCAGGAAAAAAGTATGCGTGCCGAGTAGGCGTGGACCGGTCCTGAAGTACGTCAATCGCTTCACAGCCGTTGCAGCGGGGAATGAAAAGGATGCTTTGTTCCACGTCCGATTGTTTCCCATCCAGCCAGAAGCCACATCAAAAGACGTATGGAGACACATTCAATCGTCGTCGTCGTCCCGGAGAGGAAACAACGGAGCACTGACGCAACACAGAGGCTGGCCATGTTGTACCCTCCTTCTCATTCCTCATTCTTCTTGTGCTCTTCTCTGCCCTCTCATGACTCATGAGCAAGCGGGATTACGAATAGGTCTTGGTTCCGCTACCTCCACAGCTGCCCACGTTCCTCCGTATCCTCTGAGGCTCAAACACGGCCGAGTTCGGCAGAGCATCTCGTCTGTGTTATTTAATGAATGGATCGTGGGTGAGAGTTGATTAATCCCAGCAGGAATTAAGATTTAATCGTTGATCGCCATGATCTTTTGCGTTGTGTTCGGAGGGAGTATATAATTCAACACAAATCTGAAACATGTTTTGTTGTAAAAGTGGTGCCGAGCTTGGAGGAGATAAGCCGTCGGCCCCGTGGAGCAGGCGGCTCGGCCTTTAGCGGCTCGGCCTTTAGCGACTCGGCCTTTAGCGGCCTAATTAGGATTCATGAAATTATAATTGATTTAAAGGAACATATTTGAACTTTACTTTCAACTTTTAACTAATTCTACAAGATCTCTTGGACCGATTTCTCGGCAACGTTACTACTACTATTATTAATAATAATAATAATAATAAAGTAAATATTTTCTGTACATTGCATTGTTTTAGGTGGGTTTTTCAAGTAAGGTGCCACCGCAGTAATGCCGGCTTTTCCACTTCCGCCTACGTTTCGGATGTATCGTCTGTAGTAAACATGGACTGCTAATAGACTCAACTCAAACTAAAAAATTGCTTCACGTAAAAACTAAATTCTTGTTGTACATATGTGTTCAGAAAAACTGTGTTGTGATATAGAATCTGGAGTAAATGTGTCATTACTTATATTATTTCCAGCCTATACGTCTCTATGGGGGACCTTCAGTGGTCCAGACTGAAATATCTCAACAAACATAAGGTGGTTCCATCATTAGCTCAAAATGTTAATTACTCTTTGGTTTATCTGTCAATAGTTTTATCAACAATGAGCATTGCTGCCTCACTAAGACGACTGTGTGAATATTTACTCTGCGTATTGCCTGAAGACCACCAAACAGCCACATGTTGGATTTCGTGGTGCCATCATTGCTCCGCTCTGGAGGTGCACAAGGCATCACGTCTTGTCAACTAGAGGATGCACGTACATCCCATGGAAAAGCCGAATGCTCAGTTCACAGTGAGTGTGTGTGTCTTTCCACACACCCGTCTGCGTATGTGCGCTGTGTGTGTTTCTGCTGTCAGCACTATGAGGCCAGTGGACATCTGCTTGTCCCGTGTTTGCAATCCCAAGTAGCCGGAGCCTAACAGCTACATAATGAGGGTACAAAGCAGCTGGTGTTGTTGTGCGAGTGCGTCCTTGCCTTAAAATGTGGACACAAAGCAGTCATTAGGTGTGTGTGTGTGTGTGTGTGTGTGTGTGTGTGTGTGTGTGTGTGTGTGTGTGTGTGTGTGTGTGTGTGTGTGTGTGTGTGTGTGTGTGTGTGTGTGTGTGTGTGTGTGTGTGTGTGTGTGTGTGTGTGTGTGTGTGTGTGTGTGTGTGTGTGTGTGTGTGAGTGAGAGAGAACGTGTTTTTTATTGTAATTTCTGCGCAAAGCAGCGATTTGAATGCAGTGTGTGTTTCAGCCGTGTGTGTATCATTGCATACAGGTGTCAGTGGTCAGTGAGGGTGTTTATATGCATGCTTGTGTGTGTTCCTATGTAAGTATGTGTGTGTGTGTGTGTGTGTGTGTGTGTGTGTGTGTGTGTGTGTGTGTGTGTGTGTGTGTGTGTGTGTGTGTGTGTGTGTGTGTGTGTGTGTGTGTGTGTGTGTGTGTG
The DNA here is from genome assembly GCA_023566465.1 of Cottus gobio. Lineage (NCBI taxonomy): Eukaryota > Metazoa > Chordata > Actinopteri > Perciformes > Cottidae > Cottus > Cottus gobio. The sequence goes on along the minus strand of CM042216.1, from coordinate 25,922,769 downwards.
TGTGTGTGTGTGTCAGGACTCGGTGTCTCATTCACAAATAGTTTCTAACGTTAGTCAATAGCAGTTGCTTGGATGCTGGTCGAGTTTGTGTGCCAGTGGACTCTCTCTCTCACTCTCTCTCTCACACACACACACACACACACACACACACACACCAGCAGCTCAAGCTGACAGTGACTGTGTTTTCATGCCAAAGTAGAAATCTCAGCACTGCAAGTGGTATTGGATTCATTGCAAAAGGAAAAGTTCTCAATAAGTGTGTGTGTGTGTGTGTGTGTGTGTGTGTGTGTGTGTGTGTGTGTGTGTGTGTGTGTGTGTGTGTGTGTGTGTGTGTGTGTGTGTGTGTGTGTGTGTGTGTGTGTGTGTGTGTGCATGCCTTTCTATCTGTGTATTTTGCGTGATTGCAATTCAAATTCAGCTCCTCACTGAGAGGCGAGTGTGTGAGTTGTGTCTCTTTCATAACATCCTTCAGCTCCTGCAGTTCAGCTCCCCATAGACCGACTTTCTGTGACAGCGATTATTTAGCAATAGATTTTGTGATATCTTAAAGTTGAGGGACATTGTTGTTTAACCCATTATCACCCACAAGTACCTGGACTTTTTAAATGTAGTTATTTGAATAAACATTTTTTTGTGTTCTAATGCAAGTTTACCACTAAAGTAAGCATGAATAATAATAATAGACATTAAAAGACCATTGGAAACCACCCTGTTGCCACTCAAGATGCCATCTTAACTATGTTTTCTTTTTAAAAGATAGAGATTTAACTAAATTAAGTACATTTCTTCCAAAATCAGAGGATATTGAATATTATTCAAATTCATCCTACATAAATCCCATTCCTGAGGCACTTCCTCCTCCCTCGTGAGACCCGCCTTCCTGTCCTTTGTGAGTCAGTCCATTCATGTCGGCCACGTGTGTGTGTGTGTGTGAATGGAACGAGGTGAATGAGCGTGGAGGTGAAAACGGATCCCGTGGCTTCGCCTCCTGTCTGTCACGCCGGGTTGTAGCTGCAGCTCCGGAGCATCGTCTTCATTTTAATGGCTCGTTGCCGTGAGAGTTGAGACCTCTCACAATAAGAGGAGGGTCTCAGGTGGCAGAGTGTGCATTTGCATCCTTTCACGAGCGAGTCTGCTTACCTGTGTATTCACGCTTTGTCTTGTGTGTGTGTGTGTGTGTGTGTGTATATGTGTGTGTGTGTGTGATGCACATGTTGAATAGGCCCTCAGTGACATCGATCTGAAACGTGACTCATATACCTTTAAGGTCACTGCGGTCCGATTCAACGAGGACAAACTCAATAATGAATCGGCCTCGTCAATGCCCAGTGAACGCAACGCAAAGCTCCACATGTCTCATGTATCAAATCACTGAAAAGTATCACTTCAAATTAAGAAATTATATTTCCATATTATATTGATTGGTTCCCTATGATGCCACTTAAAATGTATTACATTTTCTCCTTTAAGCAAGGTGGATCAACATATGTGGGTTGTTAAATGTAAACTCAAACCAAAATGACTAAAATACATTTTAACGCATGCTCCACTTGATATTCTGTAAGAAATAACAACAACTTCCATTTAAATTTATATTTCAAAGATTTCGAATTCGAATAATTTAACACTATCCCTTGAAATAAAGCAGTCTTCATATAATATTGATGTTTACAGTTTGGCTTCTTTGTGAGACTATTGGACAAAAACTAAGATTGTAAGGAAGCTGTTTTTATATATATCATAAAGTCTTTAATCTCCTGATCACCCCTTGAACACCACTATCAAACAGTGGTTCTGTATGTCCAGACATCATATCTTTACATGTGCAGTAGATGACTGTAGCACTACAATCAGATAAAGACCTTTTCTATCCATTCGGTTTCTATGTCCTCATCTTCGCCTGCTCCTCAACGTATACCCTCGAGCTCCAGCGCGGGCGGCCTTTCAGCATGTGAGACCTCCGAGCTCTCCATTAACATGACATGTGAATCATTCAGGAGTCTGGCCACGTTTCCATGAGCTCGTCTCGTGCCAGCCTCGGCTCGGTGACCTATATCATGTTCTCGGCCTTTATGTTTACGGTGAACATAAATCTGTCGCTGTTGGTTCACCCACCACCGACATATGCCCCGAATATGTCTGGTCACATGGGACTCCTACGTGCTCGGGCCTCTTGGTCGCCTCTCTTGATGATAATGGTTTCCGGTGAGGGTAACTGGGATCCACAACAGACTGACAGTTACCTGGAAACACCTGTTTTATTTCAGGAAAGTCAGGAAAGTAACAAATGTTCCGAGATGACGCCTGTCTTCCCGGCTTAACCCGAAGGTCTCGTGAGTTGTGAGAAGGAATGTTAAGGATTTAAGGTTAATGGATGACGCAGCAACAAGCTCCATCATTACTGTTCAGCTCTGTTGTCCTGGGTTTAGTTCAGCGTTGGGTTTCTTTAGGAAGTCTAACTTAAAGATAAACTAGATCTACCAAGTTGAGCGAGGTTGTTAACAATACATTTTGTTCATTTAGCTACAAACATGAAAAGTGTTGCGCTTTCAGGCCGTCGTCAACATGCAAACTACCCGAGACTCCCACCACGAGTGGTGACGCAGATTTCAACTCCAATGCAAATATCAAGCTGAACTAGACAGTGTTGAAGCTGAACACACACAGAAGCGTTTATTTGCCAATTTAACACAACTAAACTGTAAGAGCGGGGTATCGCCCCTCATGGCGTGATGACATAATACCCTTTATGATAGAAACCTTCACATTTGAGATATTTTTCCAGCTGTATTTAACATGAGGGAAGCTGACACAGCTGCTGTTTTTGACGTTTCCTCGTGTGACAAGCGCTTCCTGGTTATTATTCACTGACTGGCAGAGAAAACATGATTTTGTTGGATTTTATGATCTATAATTGTGTCCGCAGAATTACTTTCTTATTAGCAATAATCGCTGTGTTTTGGTGACTCGTGGAATCAGCGCTTCTGAGCCAAAGACAGACATGTGGTTCTTATTGGAAAAGAAAAATATGGCAATTATTGATGGGGAAACTTGAGACAGCTGGACTGCAGAGATGAGGGCAATTGAAAATGTCTTGTTACAGTCTGCTCAGTTTGAGACACTTTATCTTCCCTGTTATCTTCCCTATTGTCCAGACGCAACGCTACTGCTTTATTATTAATAAATTGATAAGTATTGTAGTTTTTTGTACTGTTTTATCACTGTTTTTTTACCGTTTATTATTCATATTACTTGTTTTAATTTTTACTATGTCTCTTGTGTGCACTTTACCCTGTTTGCCGCTGTAATCCTGCAAATTTCCCCACTGCGGGACTAATCTAATCTAATAATGCATGTAGCTGTTGAAAAGGAGAATGCAAATGTTTTATAAAGCAGGTTACCAAGCAGCTGAAACAATGAACATCTTCCTGCTAACGGTACTCAAGCACATGTTTTATATCCTGCTGCTGAACTATAATGGAGGCGTCTTCTGTTGAAGGCTGTTGCAATACCTGCTGGGCACCAGTAGAGGTTAATGAATGCCATCAATCACTTAATGCCCCTTTTTTTTATCTCTGTGAATGCGTTTCTTTATCCTGTAACACGCGCCATCTGGAGAACGGCTGCTTCCACTTTGATTTAACCCATTTACATTTTTGGGTTACTTAGTTTGTCCTCTTTATTTCTTCCTGCCTGTATTGTTTATCTGTGTTTATCATTTATGTTTTCTCTGTAGATTTTACTCTCTTTACCTTCTTATCCATAAGATTCATCATCAGTTTCTGCATCAAGTGGAAACATATACCAACAAGTCCAACAGCTCTCTTTAAGGCAACGAATCCCACCTGCACTGCAACTTTTATTCAATTTTGTATTTTTTGCTTTTTGACTGTTTTTTTATGTTTTAATGAATGTTCTTTCCTGTTTTTAAATATGGTTCTGCATTATGTTTTGATGCTTTTAATGGTTTTATGTGAAGCACTCTCAATCGCCTTGTTGTTGAAATGTGCTATACAAATAAACGTGCCTTTCATCAAGAAAGCGAACAAGCTTATTTATCCAAAATGTCAAATTATTCCTTTGATGGTGTCGGTAACAAAAACACAATATTAAAAGCAGGTTATGACTGTCAATACAATCAGAATTCAGCAGATCAGTGAATCTCACACCCGTACAGGTCCTGTCGAACACATTTTCTCTCGTGTGCCCTGACACATCTTTATAAGGAACTCTTAACACAAAACACATTTTAACAGGGAACCTGTCTAGTTAAGTAACCTGGTTCATGTCAGGACAGCACAGATTTTGCGTCTGTTTTTTATTGTACGGGCAACACATGGATAACATCTCTCCTGCATCTGCTCCATGAAATCTTCCATCTGCCTTGGCAACAACGGAGAGGGATCGGGAGGAGGGAGAGACGGGGAGAAAGACAAAATAGTTTTGGAAAACAGCGTGTGTGAACGCTGCAAAGACAAATTGATTCATATCAGATTTAAAAATACAATTGCAATTACTTTGAGGCTTACATTGGCTATATTTCTAAATAATTATAAAACTAACGATGAAAGAAAACCCTAAAAAGCCTCTTTACTTTTAGTCTTAGTGAAGACCTGCAAACCCTGGAACATGTATACATGTACTCTGTTTCAGCAGTGCAGCATGCACTTATGCCACTAACTGTATTTGCAACGTAGCGTACCAGCAGCAGCACATAAAGCCAATATTACAAATGCATTACGCAAATAGCAATGCTAGTGTGCTCAAAGTGGCAAGTAAGAAACTTAAATATGGGGTCAGTATTTAGGTTTGTGGACATTTCGCTTATCCTTATACAATAAAACGCTCCAAACCGGTCTGCATAATAACTCCAATAACCTGGTTTCAGTGGATTTACATCAAAGTCATGGCAGCATCATGTATCTATTTTCCAAAATATTCAAATTTCACATGTTCTTCAGAAACGTCCTTGTCAGCACATGTACAGGGTCAAGAAACATAATACTGTAATAAGTGTGCGTTTCTCTATTCATCAGAGGCAGAAAGAATCATCTTTTCATGTTTTAAAACTCCTAAGGAACAGGAAACACAAACAAAAGCAGGTTATTTTAGCTGCAGCTGTGCTCGCAGCTGAGCGTTACTCAAACCTCAGGGCGAGTCCTGACAGCTCTTGTGGGCTGGACTTTCTCACAATCAGATTATATTTCCGGGCTTTTGGCTGCGATGCGATCTCATTCATATATCACATCGTGTGTGTGTGTGTGTGTGTGTGTGTGTGTGTGTGTGTGTGTGTGTGTGTGTGTGTGTGTGTGTGTGTGTGTGTGTGTGTGTGTCTGTGTGTACGCTGTGCATGAACTGGTTTTACCTTCTCCCGATAAGGCTTAAAGACTTAAAGGGGAACATGCGTTCATATAACCGATCTCTTTTCTGGTGATGGGGAGTTCGGCTCTGCTTCTGATAGCAGCTGCTAAATATGCGGCTAAGGAGGAGCTTTTTTTTAATCTGAGAAATTAAACCCTGATGACCCTGATGTAAAGCCTGCCTTTTGAAAGATGTGGTCATTTACCAGGCAGGGAGGGTCCAACAAGACGCACCGTCGAGTTGCATTATGGGAAAACGTAGGACCCAGAATTACATTTAGCTGACACTTATCCAAAGCGACTTACATGATATACAGTAGACCATAGACAGAGCAACGGTGAGCAATTAGGGTTAAGTGTCTTGCTCAAGGACACATCGACATGGACTGGCGGAGCCGGGGATCGAACCACCGATCCTCTGATTGAAAGTCGGACCTGCTAACTACTCAGCCACGGTCGCCCAGAATCTTTGGAGATGGACCCATTCTAGGCACTAAAAGTCAGTTTATCGCAGCCTCTGTTGCATCAGTTTTGCTAAACTCTGTTCATTCCCTCAGAACACCTCAGCTGATTGCACGTCACATTGTGTTAGAGGGGTGTGATGAAGTAAGCATTAGTGGCAATCTGTGTCAGACTGTGAGATATACATTGTGAGGCCTGTCAGATGGTTGGTGAATCGTGTAATTAGGAAAAAAAAAAAAAAAGCAGATGTGTCACAAACTTTTCATCCATCTGCGGCAAAACAATAGAGCGGCTTTGGCCACCGCAGCACTGACACTTGAATACGCTGAAAAACCTCAAGAGGTTGTGGCCGGCGAAAGTAAGATGGGGATTTTGAGGTAAATATGTTTTTAGGTACTTTCCACGAGCTCACCAGTGTGTTGTGTGTCGTCTCATGTCATATTTTAAACCACACGTTCCTCTTTCCCCTCTCGCTGCATTGTTAGCAAACCACAAATAGAGCTGTGGTTTCCTACGTTTAAGGCGTAAGATTGTTACAATGGAACTAGATGACTTTGCATTGGGGGCCCGGGTGGGTTTACTGTCTATCTCACATTCGGATGGTCTGATCTTATAGGACAGTCTCGCATACTGGACTTGAAACCAGATCCCATGACCAGGTCACGTTAGGACTAAAGATGCAGCTTCAACGGTAGAGCTCTGCGCAGTTGAAGAAATGTCACTCTTTATTCCCGGGTCAGGTCGGGGTGGATCATTTTTCTATTTTGATTGTATCAAGGGTAAAAGACTTGTTTCTTTGATTTATCTGTGGTTTATTTTTATTTTTTTCCAAGTCCCTCTGGAAGTTTTACGAGTCCTGACAGCAACTTGGACGCGCATCAAGGCTGAGCAAATATTCAGCCGCAAGCCAAGAGATGAAATGTGACATGCTTGGTAAAGACGGGGATCGTACCAAATCATTCTGGAAAAATAAATAGTGCAGAGATGGGTGGTGGTGGGGGGGGGGGAGCTCTCCTAGGATAAAAATCATACTTTACACCTGCTGTCTGGGACACACAAATGTATTGACTTGAAGAGTTGTACCTAAATGCAGACTGGAGGTCTCAACAAGGTATGTAGATCATCTGGAGCAACTGGGTCATTATTTATGGAAAGAGACATCGCTGTTGAGTTTTTTTAACTATTATCTAAAAATAAAACTCATCCCGAGAAGGCAGACATCTCTACGGACAATTTCTCCAAAACAAGGCAAGACACACGAGAAAGAAAGATGAATAGTTGCCGTTCTTACTGATAAATAAATTCGTAGTGTCTTGATGCCACTGGGGAGCACTTTTAATATTGTTATACATGCAGCTTATTAAAAAAAAGTCCTTATTTATTCCTGTACTACTTTCCCCCTCCCATCAGTTGTGTCCAGCGTAACCTAGATGTGATCTGAGCAGTCAGTTTTTAGAACATGGCCTTAATACGGCGTAAAGAAATTACATAACATCCACATGAGCCGGGATCAATGTCATAGAAATACCTCAAAATAAGACACGTGCTGGGACTGAAGCATACGCTGCTCTCGCTGTGGATTTGATGACGGTTCGGTTGTTTTTTCCTGTTGACCTAACGTCTCTGTCTTCAGGGACCTTTGGAGGCATTGACACACTTACATGTGTGTCGTAGTGGAGTGAGAAAAAGGTGTCTTTGGCATCTGAATGGCTGCATAACTGGATTTGCCATCATGTATACAGGCAGTTATTTCCTTAAAGGAATACTTTAACATTTTGGGAAATACAGGGAATATGTTAGATGGCCTTCTTTGTACAGATTTGACAAACAAGGTAAAGCTTGTTTTTTGCTGTATGTACCTTTTGTATTTAATTGACCGACATCAGAGTGGCATCGATCTTCTCATCTAACTCTCTGCAAGAAAATGAATAAGCATACATGCACAAACTGTCCCTACAATTTATATAAATTACTTATTCAGTCACGTTTTAAACCTTATTTTCCATCCACTCTGTTATGCTATAATATGTCACCATGGTGAGCTTTGCATGTGGACGTTATGTGGACTCACGTACTTTTCTACAGAGATATACAGGATGTCCAAACAGATGGACAGTGAGAGTCTCTGCTGAGCACTAATGGCATGTCTGTTTATGTGCTCGCTGATGTTGATATGAGGGAGTTCAAGTAGGAATCGTGCACACACACACATACTTCTCTCTCTCTCTCACTCTCTCTCTTTCTATAAAACTATTAACTGTCTTCTGGTAGCCATGCAAATCTAAACAGACTACAACTGATGTCGTGTTTGTGTTGTCTGTTCTTTTCATGTCCCAGCAGGTCCTTTTACGTCACTGCACAAGTAGCCGGGGTGAAATATTCACTTTGAGTTGTATGAGGATGGATTGTCTCAAAGGTATTTTATTTTGAAAGTATCTATGGTGATTGTTACATATATAAACCAGATTGTTGATCTAGAAACAGTTTTGAGTCTTTTTGCTGCATATGTGGTGTAATCATGTGCTCAAACTATATGCAAAGGGATATTATAGAGTCTGCACAATTGCTTATAATATGAGTGCAAAAATGCGAGTGATTTAACCCGAGACGGGAAACATTCAGTCCAAGAGGTGATGGCGCGAGTTAACAAGTGTTTAACATTTCAGTTGTCTTTGTCTTTGCGAGGAAGAAAAGGAAAAAGATCCTTCCTCGAGTCAACCCCATCCTGCCACAGCTACTTAGGCTGATGGCTGCCAACTTGTGAAAACAACACCCGTGAACATGATATTTTAAACAGCAATTACATCTCTGCCCGAGGCCATGGCCCCTCCCTCCACCCCACCTCAGTCACCTCGGAGTAATCATCCTCTCACACTCGTCTGCCTCTCTGCCTGTACACACCTTGTTGCATACCTGTCTGTCCGTATGTCCATCTTCCTGTCCGTCCGCTGGCAGCTCAGCTATATACTCACACAGAATTATACACACATTTTAACGTCCACAGAATCAATCCTATAATCATTTAGACAGTATATAGTGGTTACAATGGTTGATTTATAACCTTCTGGAATAAATTGCTGCAAAAACGGTAAATCCTTGCCGCTGCTTAGCGTCCCATCTTTTGCAATTAACAATGACTTCCCAGCATCAGCACACCTGTCTGTGTCTGTATGCATTGTCCCTGCATGCCTGCATTACCTTAACTATATTAATTATATACTGCAATTATTACAGGCACCTGCCTGCCTGTCTGCCTGTCTGTCTGCCAGCTGACCTGTCTGCATGCAAATCTCAAAGTTGTCTTTCTCTCACTTTCTTTATGTCTGTGGACAGAGGCCGCTGAAGGAAACATGCAAATGAACAGAACGCAAAGTAGAACTCGACAATAGAGAGTGGGCGTTGACCTGAAGCGAATTAGTCAAAATGAATGTAATGAAACAATGAAAGTCTTGGAGATAAATACAATCCTTCATGTATCTGTCTTCCATGGTTTAATACACATGGAAGGCTTAATTTCCACCTATTCAAAGGGTTTTATCTGTCTGTGCGACCACATACGCAGAGCTTTGTTTGCTACCACCACTTACTGACACCCACTCCTCTAACTTCCCTCAGAAGTAAGGATTAGCTACAATTACCCGACTTCAAAAGGCAGTCAGTCACCCGGTGGACGGACGGTAATAACAGGTCTCTGCTCCCTGAGGTCCAGGCCTCGGCCTCAGACGTAGTAAATCCATCTGTTATGAGAACAGGCAGGAATTCATGTTGAGAGACTTCGAAGTCTTGGTTCAGTTTAGTCTATTTTATCAGGATCATGTATTGTTTAATTCTGACGAGTGTTCAACTATTACTGGTTTGCATATACATGAATATAAATGTGGGGACAGTATGTTTTAAATGGATTATGGGGAGTGAGGCCTCCAGCCCGCTGTTCGGCTCCAGCGTGGCATTAAAGCATGGTGGAATTAGCAAGCTAGCTTTGCTAGCTTGTTAAATCCACCATGCTTTAATGCTCCACTGGTTACACAAAATTACCCAAACAAAGTTGTCACTCATTTGGTAAAAGCAATGCGCTTTCCTACAGTGTGTGGCTGAAGCATTACGTTGTTAAATATGCTGCTAGTTTAAATCGTTAATGAAAAACCATTTTATTTCTATGGTATACATCATTGGTAATGTCTCATTTCAAAGAAAGAAAGTAGGTTTTCTACCTTTCCTCAAACCTACCACAGATTTGACTCAATCAAGATTGAAATTGAACATTTTCCATCGAGAGGTTTCCCAATGTTCAAAAGATGGAACGCTGTGTGCCACCGAGATTCAGAAGAAATCTGTTGCATCGTTTTGTGGCACAAAAGAGGGCCAGCAGCCCGTCAATACTCCGATATGTTCCCAGCAATTATTCAAACATATCACACTTCATTCCTAGGCTACATTGAGCCGCTGTGAAGCAGTCGCAAAGCAAAGATAGTTTACGCACCGGTGGTTATAATCACCCGGCAACGTTTTTTGTGTGTTTTATTTACAGACTGCAGCCTGTATTTATATATCTAGTAGACACTCAGGCTGCCAACACACATCACTCACAAATATACTCTCTCCGTCTCGTCTCACTTCGACAACAAGTCGCTCCAAAGTAAACAGCCCCCAACACACTTCACAAACCCTCGGCCATGTTTGACTTTGGGGTAAGCCAAACTATTTCCCTGTGAATTAGGTCCGCACTCGTGCCGCTGCCAAGTCCAATAAAAGCCATTACACTCTGTGTGAGACAAATGGAGCCCAGGTTTGTGTAAGTAGACGCAGTCCTTCTCTACGTGATGAATTCTGTCGAGTTGAAGGAACGGGAGAGGAGGCCGGAGGGGCCGGAGAATATTCTGACAGCCGCTTTCACCAAACAGCTGCTGACTTGATGGAGGGAAGGAAGAACCCTTTTATTCTGAAAAGCGTCAGAATAGGAATTGTTTATTGCCTCTTCTGAAATTCATAGTGATGCCTAAGGCTGGAGACAGAGTTTGATATTAGATTTTTATATGTGCTGTCTCATAGGAAACAAAAACTTGATAGACTGGATCTGTGGGATTGTTGAGACAATTCGTTCTGGATTCTTTTGGCGATGGGATTTAAGAATGTGATGCCTTGTTTTCGTGGAGTGAGAAGAAATAAAATATATGCATTTATTGTTCCATTTTTCTCCAATGTTGTGTATTTTGTAATAATTAAATTAAATAATATGAAAGAGTAACTTTAATCTTTAACTGCTCACCACTCTGTGTGCATATCTCTGAGGGTACTTCTTAAGTGGGCATTTCTTCATCTGAAGAGTTTATTTTAAGTCACTTTAAAGCAGTGATTCTCAAACAGGCGTCCCTCTACAGTTACTGGAGAGTACGTGGAAACAATCTAGCTCAGCTAATTTGAAAAACTATGAAATTATAACAGATAAAATAAGCCATTTAATGGTGTTATGTAGGAGGAAAATTAAAACTTAAATCAAAGTTACAATTAGAGGGATGCTGATCTGTAGAACATTAACTGTCACAACAATCAGCTTCAATTCTCATTGATGTATTTAGTGCTGCAGGTATTTTAAGTATTGGACACATGGAAACGTTCACATTGAGGTCTAAGAAAGTATATCTTGGAAGAAAAAAGGGCATACTGTTACAATATGCACTTATATATAATAATAGTGTTTATAACATCTAGTTTATTGTCTATTCCAATGACAACATTTGGAACATGATGGCTTAGTGTGGATGAAGGGGTACTCGTCTTCATGTGATGGAGCTCTGAGGCAACATCAGACATGAAAATAAAACTGCTTTCCAAATTTGATTACCACTTATTTGTTAGGGAAATGGGCTCCAGCCTCCTGGCGGCATCTGTTTAAAGTATTGATACAAGTATCCTATAATAAACGTATAACTAAAAACAACTGTTCCAATATTTTCAATGTTCGCAGTGCTGTTTTTCGTTAGTGGTCATCAAATAAGACTTTGTCTCAACCAGCAACATCTTCGGCTGATAGAAAATGACAAATGATGTGATTTTCATCAACATTTCCAGACGGATTCTTTTTGGCCCAAATCATCTGTAGTCTATTTATTTAACGTCAAGTCCTCTCTCTCCTTTGGTCTTCGGTGAAGCCAAAGTAATCTAATGGATTGAGACAACAGATGTCCGACTGATTATCAGTCACTCCGGCTGCAGACCGGAACAGACAGCGCACCGATGTCTTTTATCCCGAGATCAAAACGACTTGTGATGGATTCTCCTACAGCATCGGAGTCCTGCAGGGGTCACGTACATCTTCATCCATCATAGTTTGCTCTAAATGATAGCTGCCGTCATGTCCCGCTGTCGTTTACTCGATAACCCGAGGACCGAAGGAAGGATTGGAGAAGGTTTCCTGCTGCTGTTGAAAGCCAGATGCTGAATTCAAGCTGGATTCACAGTAGGTTTGCAAATTAGCTGTGTTTTCACCGATGTACTTGTACTTAAGTACATACATACACACTCACAAATAAAAATATGTAGGCGTGTACAAACTGTACACACACACAGACACACAAAGGTCCATGGTGCAGACTGACATTTCATGGCCGCTGGTTTGAGTGACGACAGCAGCTGATTGCATCAGTGTTGAGGGCAGGGAGGTTAACACAAACACACACACACACACACACACACACACAGAAGACACACAAACACACATACAAATCCCTCATGATGCAGGCCTTCGATGAATCCGGTTTAATCCTGTGGTCAGAGCGTCCCAGGTGGGTGGGGTCAGACCTTCTTCTCAGGGCTATCTCTTACAGGCCAATGGTTCAGCCTGTTGGCATCCCCCGATACAATGGCCGCATTTATTCACGTTCACAATATAATGTAGAGCAAGTATTATCAAAGACGAGGTCGGGAGATTTTATTATGGTTGCCAAATACATTTGGAGAATTTGTTCCATAATCTGTTATTTATGATTTGTACACCTTTGAGCCACACGAGAAAGCCTAGTTGTAATATTTAATATCATATGAAAGGTTAACTTAGATTCTGATTGTTTTACACAGAAGAGAAGATGAAAATAGATCCACTTAAATGTCTTTATTTTGTAGTATTTGACTATGTGCGAATTTCTTGGGAAAAAATGACTTCCAAGCGGCTTAATCTTTACTCTTCTTTTAAATTTGAGCGAATTGTCACATTCTTGACCGGAACTATGTTCGGTGTCTATAACTTTTGCGGAGCTTCAATCTGTGGCTGATGGATCTTTGGGTTTGGATTCATGTTTTAACGCGATAATGGGACTCTATGTCTGTGCTGATGAACAGAAACATTACTATTCAAATACATATTGACTGTCAAGTCAGTGTTGACCCACATAAATGTCGCCGACACACAAAAGTAATGAAGATGTTTTCACGAATTGTCGCCAGTCGTCTCCGCGTGACGTCATCTGTCTGCTTCTGTCCATTACAATCAGGGCAGGAGCCGCAATAAAAGAACCAACACCATCCATCAAATCAGACGTCACTCCACCCTCGTTTTTTTTCGGATGGACAGAATGTGTGCTATTTAGTTGTTGTTTTTTTCGCTCCCTCCCTCCCTTTCCATGTTCTCTCCTTCTCCCTTGCAGGCCACAAGTGTTTGATTCGCGGTCTGGCCGTGCATATAAATGAGGAGGGGACAGCGGGCTGCTTTTTATAAGAGCTGCTGCCTGCCTCTCCCCAGAGAAAGAGAGAGAGAGAGAGAGAGGGAGAGAGAGAGAGAGATCGGAGGCTCATCCAAGCGCCCAGGACGCACAGACGGAGTTGCACAATCAGCGCTCCAAAGGGACTCCGCAACAAACAAAAAAACAGAAGAAGAAGAAGCAGAAAAGCCTCAACAGCTCCTTCAGCTCTGACATCCAAACCGGCACTGCAAGTGGATTTTATTTGCATCTCGAAAGACTTTGTGTTGATTTTTTTATTGTCTTCCCTCCCCGTGTGTTGTCGAGAGTTCGGATTTTTTTTTTTGAGCTTTCTTTTTCTTTTACACACATCTATATTTTTTATTTTACTTGTGAAGACATGCATCGGTGCACAGCGGTGCTGCTTTTGTTAGTGGTGGCCTTGTACGTCCTGAGCACAGAAGGTAAAACTTAAATGTTGTTTTCATTCGTTCATTCTTAATTGGAGTTTGTAATCTGTAATGTGTTGAAGTAACGTTGACGTCAGTGAAAAACAAACAAACGGCTGCAGACGCACGTGACGCCTCGTTTGCTTTTTCTCGTGTGCATGATGGGAATTAAACGTAACATTTTTTGTGAGTGAAGCTGATGCCAACTCGACTCTCCAGCACAGTTTGGGAAAACAACAGCTCAGAGGAAAAAGGCCTCGGTGGAGTGTTTGCTTGCACAAGTGTTCACAGAATGACTATGTTGACATCTCCCAACACGCCACCTGCTTCAACTCAGCGCTTTGTTCGTGACTTTATTTTATCTATAAACATTGAGAAGAGCGTAATGTTACTCCACTTTGTTACAGCATCGATTTCAGTCTATATGGAATACTGTGGTGTGAAAAGCAGACCTCATAATGAGCCTTGTTTTGGCATTCACGAGCCTTTTTAGACCCTGAACACACCACTCTGGGACTCTGTGATTCTGTGAAGTGAAGCTCACCATATGTAACTGGAATAATTGAAAGACAATAAGCCTTTGTTATGAAAAATAGGTTTCGAGGAGCACTTTTTTGATCAGAAACAACCCGCATAACTTCAAAGAATCTATATATATATATATATATATATATATATATATATATTATGTGGAAAACCTTTATGCAAATGACTATTGCATAAATCTACTGCCATGCTGTGGCATCATAGTTTTGGATCAAAAACAAGGATACCGATAACTTTCAAACAATCAACTTACACTTTGAAAGTCAAAAAATGACACAAAAAAACTAAAGTTCTTCATTTTTTCGGTAGAAATGTTGTATTATCATCATCACCAAGATGACAGGATATACAGGAGTAATCGGGTGCATGTCTTTAGGAAGTAGATCCTCCCTCTTCCTATAGACTGAAGCCATTTACGCCCATGGAATAAGGAAAAAAAACGTTCCACAGCATACATGGATACGTTCACCTTAGTGTGTCTGTGTGGCACTCGAGACAGATTTAAGGACGGAAAGCAGATGATGGATGAAGGAAACCTTGGACCATCCAGGTCATCGCCTCCATCACAAATATACAACCCGGAAAAACTCATTTCCTCTGTCGTTACTCTGCAGCGTAAAGTCCCACAGAAGATGTGGGACTGAACCAAATACATATTGATATGTTTTAGCCTCCGTTAAAGCTGTTCATGTGTCCTCAGTGGTGTTGGTAGTTGGTCTGATAGAAGAGCAGCATGAAAAGTGGAGTTTCTTCAATCCATTTAGTGTGAATTCATAAATCCTCCTGAGCTGCGTTGGATAAAAAAAGCAAATCCGTTAATATTGCTGACGTGCACCCAACAATTTTATGAACTGGCACACAATTTTATGAACTACAACTACATGCAAATTGAAAGAAGATGTTTTGTTCATCATTGTGTCACGTTACTTTTTAAACATGTTTATATGTACCTTCATCTTTAATTAAAACCGATTGAGACTTTAATATTCCTCCGGTGGGCAGTGTGTCATATGAAGATACATTTACAGTGTTCATGTTTATGTGTTGTCTGACACACCCGTGTGTTTGATTCCTCGACAGCCTACAAGTGCAGATGCACCAGGAAAGGACCAAAGATCAGGTACAAGGATGTGCAGAAGCTGGAGATCAAGCCCAAGCATCCGTTCTGCCAAGAGAAGATGATATTGTGAGTGAGACTTTTATTTCTCTTTCAGTCCTTCTCTCCTCTTTCTTTCTGCTCGGTCTCTTTATTGTTTGTCTGGTCCATCTCCAACCTTTCCTTTGCTCTTCTTCCACTCCTGCATAGTCTTCTCCTTGACCCCTTGACCTTTCCCCACCCATCTCTCTTCATATACGTGTTTCTCTGTGGTGTTTTTCCTCTGCACCTGTGCTGGCATGCTCTACACGTCATAATAAACCAGTATTTGTACCTGATTGACACACAAGATAAACTCCACAGCCGTGACCTCGCCTTGACCATAAAAAAAAGATTTGGCAGTCGCGCCGGAATAATCAAAACATTCTGTCGTCTTCGCTTCAAGCACTTTGGAGGATTTACAGTGTGATGATGAACTGATGATTTAATGGCACCCCCGAAAGTCAGGACTTGTTTATTTTTTGGAAAAGTGGGGAGAAAAGCAACTTTCTACATGGCAATCTAACAAAGTCTCCAGATAATTATTGTCACTTATTGTCTCAGGAGTTCTACTTTCCTGGGGCATCCCAACCCGCTGCGTCGCGTACACTTTAGGTTTGCTGGAAAAGCAGCATGATAACTAGGCCTCTCCTTCCAGAGGAGAGAAAAACATTGAATACATTAACTTCAACATTGTATATAACGTACAGTATGTCGTGTATTATTTTTACTATGATCTTCGGTCGACTCCAGGGGATGAAGTTTCATACGTGGCCGGAAATGTGAGCCGTGATTTCCGTGTGGAATTCATTTGAAGTTTCAGGTCAAAGCGACACGCAGGGACAGCAGATGGGGATGTTATGTCAGCCTCCCCAGAGTCTGTGTGGAGCTCAAGGCACAAACTGTGCTGCCACCTGCTGGCCAGTTACAGTTTTACACAGAGAGCACGGAAAAGCTGATGTTTTGACTGAACATTGGTGAAATGTAAACACTTTAATTTAAGAATATTTCCTAATGAAAGTTAGATTTAATTATATTACATGGATTCTCTTACTTATTAGTTAATGGATAGAAAAATATTCTGCAACTATTTTAGTTGCAGAATACTATTTTAGTATCATTTAAGTTAGATATCAAGTAAACAAACTGCTTTACAGTTTGCTGATTTGAGCTACTCTACTCATTATATATACTTTCCAGCTTTTAGAATAACTATTTTGGGATGGTGGATTTCAGGCCATACAAAACAAGCAATTTAAATATGTCTGGGAACATTTAATGTGCATTTTTCATTTTATTTTGTACTTTTATTGTGAGGTGATCAATCATAAAGATAATGAGAACAAATCAGCATCGTTTTTAAAGTGGATGCTCTATAATTAGCAACTATTATTAAAGCAACCTAACATTAAAGTGACATAGGTTGATTAAAAAGGTTGACTTTTGTCAGAATTAGTCAGAATAATACACAGAAACACTGTTAAAGTTAGTGTTTTGCTGTGTGTACAGTATGTGTTTGTGCCTATATTGATATCAAAGGAAAAGGAAAATAAATATGCTTATGTTTTTAAAGACGACGCAGCCAGACGTGAAGTTGAGGTTGATGGAGCGTGTGGGGGAATGCAAACAAAACACAGCAGAAGTGCTAGAATTGGTCAACCGCTGCTCCCAGATCTGTTTGTGTGCACGGCCGTTATTTAAGGCTGCTCTATTAGCATGAGATGGGGGCCACCAGCAGCTGGTGCCCAGTGAAAAATGAGCATCAGCGGGCTCCGGAAAGCCCCAGAAACAAGGAGAGCAAGAGAGAAATGAGCAGACTCCCCCCTCTGGCCTCGGTTTGGCATTCTGGGCTACCACACACACAAGCCCTGAGCCACAAAGTGACCCTGTTCTCTCCTTATTTCTTTTCTTTCCCTCCCTTCTCTCTCCCCTTCTCGTTTCCATTCACTGTTTTTTTTTTCTCTACTTGATCTCTTTTATATCCCCCTTTCACCCTCTTTTCATTCCTATCACTCATTATTTATCTCATTGGTGAACTTTGTCTCCCTTCATCAGCTTGTCTTTTGCTGCCTTTCTCTAAAAGTAATGATGCCACACTATATGAACACTTAAAAATGTCACCGAAGTAAAAGTACACCAGTATTATCAGCGAAATATATAGAAAATGAGTCATATTATATTACGGCATTAGTTTCGCTGATCAGTGGTTCATTAACATGTTAGAAATTGTTAATCATAAGTAACGTGTAGGTGTCAAATGAGTTCAATTAGAGAGAAAAGTACAATATTTCCTCTTTCAATGTAGTGAAGTAGCAGAAAATGGAAATACCATATTCCTTGCATTCCTCGTCTAACTCGCTCAGAGCCTCTCCTTCCTCCCCCTGTGCTTATGAAACATTTCGCTCACCACATTAGAGCCGGTGGCTGCACTTCGGCTGCCCAGGTGAATGATAATGAGGAGGAACTGAAGCTGAAAGTAACACAGTAATCAGGTTTTTTTTATATTTTTATTTTCACCTCCGCTGAGCAGCCACCAACAAACCGTTCAGGGTGCGTTTATCAGCTTGAAGATATGAGTCCATTGGCATGCACGCGGACAAAAGCACTTTAATCTGGTCTCTGTCAAACGCACACTCAGAGCTCAGTTCCTCCAGAACAAAGCGTGTACAGCTGCCTCTCAGGGGCCAAACAAAGTGGCAACTGAATGAGCAGGAACATAGATGCAAAACTCCTTAACCTAAATCCTTAGAGCCACTGAATGCAGTGTCTTTTTTTATTGAGAGTCAAGTCTTTTCTCTCCCAGTCAACTTATTTAGCATTCATGGTTTGGCTGAGCCTTTGAGTGTGTCACTGGATGGAGAGGCCCCATGGCATGCTGGGTGTTTTTCCCACGTCTCCCTTGTTTGGCCTGAATGTGCCACATGCAGGCAGACTGTCTCCACCGTCGTCTTAAGCGGAGGGTTATAATTTTACAGGTTAAAATTTGGGGGAAAAACATGTCAAATGTGCGACAAAGTGACCAGTTTCTATTCAAGCAACTCGCCCTGCCTTTCAGATCCCTTTAAAAAAATACCTCCCAATCAGTGTTTCCACCCCATTCAGCTCTTTTGTGACTCTGCTCCACTTTAACTTGGCTCCTGTGGATCTCATCCTCCTCTCACACTGTTGAAGACAACACAGTTGTCTATTTCTCCAAACGTATAGTTTGGAGCCAAATTATTGGTGTCGAAATGTAAAATATGTATTACTTATTATCTAAAGAAATCTCTAAATCACTCTATAATAGCGAGCAATTTGTGGTACCATGGTGTTATTAGTGAATATATGGAAATAGCATGGTGTTATTAGTGAATATATGGAAATAGCATGGTGTTATTAGTGAATATATGGAAACACCATGGTGTTATTAGTGAATATATGGAAATACCATGGTGTTATTAGTGAATATATGGAAATACCATGGTGTTATTAGTGGATATATGGAAATAGCATGGTGTTATTAGTGAATATATGGAAATAGCATGGTGTTATTAGTGAATATATGGAAATACCATGGTGTTATTAGTGAATATATAGAAATTCCATGGTGTTTTTTGTGAATGTATGGAAAGTTTGGCCTGCTGTCTTGTTATTTGGAGAACATTATTATCATGTTATTTCTGGAGCAAAATAACTGTCTGAACCCTACACTCTTCAATTTAACTGCCATGGGAGTGCATCAAATTACAAATGAATTTGTATTCTTATAATTTGATAATAACATTAGATCGTTTTTCTTTTTTCTTGTTTGCTCGCCCTCCCAGTGTGACGATGGAGAACGTGGCTCGGTTCAAAGGGCAGGAGTATTGTCTTCATCCCAAACTTCAGAGCACCAAGAATCTGGTCAAATGGTTCCGCATCTGGAAGGACAAGCACAGGTAATAATCATATAATCGTTTGTTTACTAGAATTTTAATTCATGGTTTCTCATCTTACACCCCATGGTTTAGTTATGTTGATTGTCTTTGTAGCTGAGGGGTTAAGATGCATCGTCTTGAAGGCTAAGCCCAAAGAACATATATATATATATGTATATATATATATATATATATATATATATATACATATATATAAATATCATAAATATCTTTGTGGCTGTTCTTATTGGATTTAGTCTGCATGCAATTTGTAAAAATGACTTAATCATGCTTTAAATGACTATGACGACAATAGTTATCATTAAAAGCAGCTATTGTCCATATTTACAATGGCTCAAATATGTTATGTAACCATTATCACACAACTGTGCAGCTCCATGCTTTATAGTGTCTTTTTTGTTTTGTGGAGCATTTATCATCAATATTTCTCTCAGGGGTCAGTACACCAAAAACAGAGCTAAAGGGAGAGTTCAATATTGGATTTACATTCATCAGACGACAAGAAATCAAACTCAAAATGAATGTTAATCTTGCTCCAAGACAACTGGATGCACACAACAAGACAACTGTATCAACTTAAAATCATGGCAATGTTCACAGCGTGTTTCTGCTGAGACACATTTAGTAAGACACAACACTGAAAGGTTCATGATCCATGTGGGCGTCGGATTCTCTCCTATTAGATTCCCATAACTCGTTCTGCTCTGCCAGCCACACAGCCCGGCCCAGACCCTGCAGCTACTCTGTGACGCTGTATTGATTTGTTTTGTTGAAATGTCTCCTCTCAGGGTTAGGGTCAGGGTCAGCAACAGACCCCCAACAAACAGAGGCACTCTGTGGGTTACAGGGTGCTCAAACCAATGTCCTTCCACTTATGTCCACAAGGAAATCACAAAGTAATTAACTCTTCTTCTGTTCCTTCCTCAGGGTGTATGAAGCCTAAAACCTCCGCACGTGGGGGATCAAGGGAGACAACAAAAAAAAGAACGAAAAAAAAAGACGACAACACCACCAGGACTGTTTTTTGAGAAGTACAAGATGTGATCTGCAATCAAACTGTACTTCTTCCCTCTTCTGCCTGTGATCTGTCGAGCATCTTTAGTTCGTTTATGTATCTATATATATATATAGATAAACAAGCTGGTGGGCTCGTTTTAGTTCACTCACCGCTCCAGTCTTTGCAACTGTAGTTCTAGTTGTCATATAGCGGACGAGCGACCGCCATCTGTGTTCACAGTTGTAGGTTTGTTCAGTTGTTACTTAAAGGGACTTCTCTTCTGCTTTTAGGCTTCTTTCAAAGTGAAGAAGGTGTTATTCTGAAGAAACGGGCAACCTTCCTTTCAACAAAAAAAAAAAAATATATATATATATACAGTGTGGGTGTTTCAGTTTTTTCACTACTCTGTTTTCAGTTAAGATGTTTGTACATTTAACTGATTCTCTGGATTGGTAAAGAGTCGGCGTGCGGTTACATTTAAATGCTATTCAGTCAGATAGAGGAGCTCTACCACTGTGTGAGTCTACCATGTCCACGGCATGTGTACTCTGCAGCATCAATTTTGTAAAATATTATCTAATTAACTGGCAGAGTGTAGTTTCAATAGATAATAAAGAATACAAATAGGTAATTTGTGCCGTCCCTGCGTACAGTGGATTTTAAACCATTGGAGTTCATTAAAAATACTCCAAGAAAGCAACTAAAGACTATCTTTTATGTACTTTCACTGGTTAAAACGTGTTTTAGATCCATCTTGAAATAAATGTGTAATGAAGCAATATCTCATACAAACTGCCGACATGACCGCTGTATTGAGCTGCGTATTATAGCATTATTATTATTAAGGCGGGTGATATTCTGGTATCGTGTTAATGTAAACATATACCCCATGGAAATATTCAAAATCAACAAATGTCTGTGTCCCATTCGTTCCTATTGAAGACGTACATTTATAAAAACAAGTCAGGAATAAATGCAAATTTTCTTTTTAAAGGCTAGATCATTTTCTAAAACAGTGGACCACTGTAGTTTTTAGCAAACGTCACTCAATCGGGAGTAAGAGGTGGAATTTGTTAGGGACTATTTTTAGCTGCGTATGAATACACATCGGGTGCTTCAACGACAGTGGCAACAGATGGTGTCTCCATTGATGTGTTTTTGGACAACTTTGGAGAAATAAGCTCGATCGGGCCTCGGATACAAACAATACTTGTGAGTAGGATGGATTCATTGTTGATTAATTGTTCTATCATCATGGGATTTATTGACAATAACGAAAGTACAGAATATTACCATACTTATCATTTAAAATGGGCTCTGAACTGGGTCGTTATTTTTAGGTGATGATACTCTGGTTATGTAGATCTCTTGAACAATAACTGTCATATTATTCTCTATGCTGTGGATACACAATGACTGTTGGGTGTTGTTTTGTTGCCACCAAACAGAATTCACACACAACTATATCTTCATACATATAAACGCTACGTTTCCTTTACCTTTTTGAAGAATGTGCATTGCTCTTGTTTTATATCGTGTATATGCCAATATATATAAAAAAGCATTTTGTAAATGGACCAGTATAGCCTATATGTTAGAGAGAATGATTCACCTTAAGACTTTATCGCATCGTGTATATTGTATTACTGCATTATAGTTGTTTTTTGCTATTTAAATCTTGGTTTGGTAACAGATATTTGGAGAGTGAGGGTTTGGACCGTGCCACCAAAACACAGTCAAACATTCCATTGAGTGTAAAACAATAAACACAGCAATAAAGTGTCTATAGAGCAGCTGGTGTTTGCGTTTGATTGACTGGACTTTAATAGACAACTGAAACTAAGGAGAAACAATGCTGTTGCAGATAAAGAGGAGCGATTTCAAACTGAAGCGCTGTGAGGTGAGCTTTCCACCAGGGGGCGCTACATACCAACAGGTTTTTATCAGGCGAAGAGCAGGAGACCGTAATGGTAACTGATGAGTAAACAAAACAGGGATAGTTTTATATTTCAGACTCTAGGGTTTGGACACATTGTGCATACTTGTATATACAGAAATAAACTACATAACACTTGAAATACACTAATTAATATTGAGGTAATATAGGTAAAAATATCACCATTAAAATTTCCTGGGGAGCTGTTTATAAAGTCAGTAAAACTGTCAATTTTAAATTAAATTGTACATTTTATAACTTTATATTTATTTAAAAGACAGCGCATTTATTTATCATTGACACATCATTGACATGTGGAAACATGACACCTGTTTCACAAATATTAAATGTTATCTCTGAATGGAGAAAAATAAACGTTTATGGCAGTATTTGAATTTCAGATTAACTAAATCTAAGCCTGACAAAGTGTGTTTATTGACATAACGTGTCAAACTGTAACACATAATGTGTTTGGGTAGTGTAAAGACTGTTGAGTACTTTAATAAAACATAATGTCTCAGGTTAGTTATTATGCTGAATACTTGACAGATAGATATAAAATAGGTACAATATACACTATAGTACAACATAATGTACAATGTACTTTCGATACCAGTGATTTACATTCAGAAAGACAGCATGTTTCAGTAGTTTACAAGTGTGTGTAGGTAATTTAATGACAATTACCTGTAGATAGTGCGAATATGAACAATAATCATAAGCCTGTCAGTGATGAAGGTCACATGGTTTTTAATGCAGAGTATTTATTACTGAACCAGAGTTTACAATACCATTTGGAAGATCATTTATGGCATAACATTGATCGTTTTCAGCTATTATTGTTGTTTAAACTGAAACAGATGCATGTACTTCTACTTTATAGCCACCAAAATGTCATACAATTGTTTTATAGCTTTTACTCAAACAGGCAGATAATCTTTTATTTTTTTCTTAACTGAGGGTGAGGTTGTGGAAGGAGGGGGGGGGGGCTGTCTGTAGTTGACAGCAATTTTGTTGAGAAGATTGTCTTTGTAGTAGACTTCTCTGTAATTCAGAACACCAGCCGTAAACCAGAGAGGGTCAGGGGCCCCTGGGGCCACTGGGGTCCTGAGACAGCTGCCCACTCTGCTCTCTGCCCTCAGCATGTTTCCTCTTCTTCCCGAGGATTTTCTGTTGTTTTGCACAATGTAGTTGAAGGTGAAGCCCAGTTCATACCAGTTCATACCCCCCACAGCTCTAAGTGCTGAACCCTTGCAGGCGTTAATCTTCGTCACCTGTGAGAGTCTGCTTAAAGGTGTCATTTCACCCGAATAACTTCTGAATTGCCCCTCGGCACTCCACACCTCGGCTGTCTCCAACAATTTTCCAACCTGCTGATCTGACATTTTGACTCCACTCAGTGATTGGCCAGCTGTGTGGAGGTGAGGACATGCGATTTCTTTTACTTCCTGATGTGATAAAAGTGCATCAGGCGGAACATAGTACTGTGTTTTCCTTCTAAATGTGATTCCCTTTTTGGTGCATGGGTGGATAACCAAATGGGCCTACTGGGCCCTGGGGGCTCAGGGGGCCCTAAGCCAGAGCCTCTGGTTCTCAAGGGTCGCAGTAATTGATACATTGTAAATGAGTGTTAACCCCCACTGTTTACCTGTAGGACTTCAAGAGTGGTGTACTTTGTAATCAGTCAAGTATGCAGATCTTTTACTGAAGAGAAAAGTAGCAATACCACAGTGTAGAAATACTCTGTTACAAGTAAAAGGCTTTGTATTCAAAGCCTTGCTTTAACCAAAGTAAAAGTACAAAAGATAAAAGTAGAGAAGCAGAATGGCCCATTTAAGAATAATGTATTATAGATTACAGATTATAAGTATTAATGCATTAATGTGTACATCAGTTTAATGTTGCAGACGGTAAATATTGGAAGTTATTTATTTATTCTTTTCTACCATTTATACTTTTTACAATACTGCCCGATAATTCGGGAATTTCAGCAAGGGGTCTTATTTCGTATTAATCGTATTAATACATAATTATGTATGTGTTGATTATTTTTTGTATTATTAACCTGAATGAACTAAAGTAATGAAAGTCAATAATGTGAGAAGTTAGCTGTCCGCTAGGCGGGGTCAGTATTTGGCAGCTGTCTTCCGCTGTGTTCAGTGTGAGAGAGGCGGGGTCAGTATTTGGCAGGTCCGTCCCTTGAGGGTGTGTGTGTATGTGTGTGAGCGTGAGTGTGTGTATGTGTGAGCGTGATAGAGAGAGAGAGGCTCGCTAAGCAACGACCTGCAAACGGGCATCCGAGCCAGTCCGAGCACAAAAAAACAGGAACCACATCAATGGCGAGTGTCTTTGCAATGTTCCCGACGACATTTCTGCTCCGTCTGCTCTGATTCCGTCGAAGTCGCCGCCTCTCCGAACATCGGCTCCAGAAACCGATCCGGAAATTGATGCGTCTTGGCTCCTCGTTGCAGTTTGTTTTGACCTGGTAAGGTTTCGACGTTAGCTCGCCGAGCTAACCTTCACTCAGCATCTCGGCGGCTAGCTGCTAGCCCGCTGAGGCTAACTGTGCCGCGCCGCTTCGTGTCATGTGGTTTTAATAAGAAAGGTGTACATGCAGTTTATGAATATACGTCTGTCGCCGTTGTGTCTTTATTAAGAGGCGAACGGCGAGGCGTGCGGCGGTTGTTAAACCGATTTTCTGCTCCTCCGTTTGTGTTCATCGGGAGCTAACGGCTAGCGGCAGCTCCATCACATCTGTCGAGCCAGAAAGAGGAAAAACTGGAGAAAAAATATTACATTGAGGGCTCATGAGCGCCACAAACGGAGCCGAATAATGCGTCTGGTTTTTATTTATTATTTTGCTGTGCAGATACTTCATAGTATATCCTGTACGGTTTGTGCTTCTGCATCCAGATTGTGAGATGTAACCTACTTCAGAGTCACCTGTGTATTTTTTTTTTTTTTTTTACGGTTATTGAACACAACCTTGTTCAGAAAACATCCGTCCTGTTGATGTTTCGGCTCTCTAAAGTTCTGGTTTCTTCCGAAACTGCAGCCAGTTTCGTTTTCTCCTCAGACTCTTTTCTGGAATCATCTTCATGATTCACGCCGATGCCCCTGCAGCTCGGGTGTATTAAACTGTCTGTGCAGGAATGTTCTGGTGTTTTGTGGCTCAGCGTTTGCCATTCATCTGTTTTGTCTGAGCCAGTTTCCTGGGAAATGGGGTTTGTATGTGTAATAATTAATTCAGCGATGTCTTTTTTGGGGGGGGGGATCTGACTTTTATTTCTGGGTTCTCTGAAAAGCCTTCGCTCGTTGCATAATCGTATCCCCTGCCCCTTTATTAGGACTCCATATGGTGGACTATAGGCACGACTATGCATTACAAACGTACTGGATGCACACTTACATTATTGTGCATGCTCACATGCATCCACACATACTTTATATTCAGGTAATATAGATTGAAGACAAATACGTGCTGTGAAGTGTTGTATGAAGTTGATTCTGCAACATTGTACAGCTGAAGCATTGATTATATCTGCAAACTCTTCCGATCACTCGGTTATTGTTTAAATATCATATCAATATGTCACAGTAAATTCATATTTTTTGTGTTATTCATTTGACAAAACGAGCTATACAAAAAGACATTGGCTTAGCCTTCAGGAAATGTTTATCATCGTGTTTTTCCTATCTATTAACATTTTGTAGACTAAATGATTAATCATGTTATCTGTAAATATAAACAACAATAAATCATATTGATGATAATTGCAGTTGTTTCCCCCCCACAACAGTATCTTTATTTATATTGCATGTGACAAATGATTTAAAGTTCTATGAAGGGGTAGGACAATAAGAAAAAACAAAGCCGTCATTGTCATTGTAAACAAGAGTTTAATTAAGTAAATGCAAGCATGGGAAAACTGCAATTAAGATAGACATTGAGGAAGTTATTAATGTACTATAAATAGCTAGTAGGATTTGAGTGCCCCAGCAGCTTGTGATGCTTCTGCACTATGCTTATTAAATAATGCATCTATGTGACATTACGTGTTAACAATGTACTCATGTAGTGTACGTATACTAGGGGTGGAACACTTTATGTACTTGTCATAAAGACGTAGAAGAGGAATTATACTCTATATGAAAAAGTAAACATGTTCATTGTGAAGAATGGTCTCTTTAATCTTCATGTTTTTTCCCGGCTCTTGACTAGCTGATCAATAACCTTATCTGAGGCGCTTATGCAAAACCTCAGTAAAGTTTAACCTGTTAGGAAAACACTGGATTATTGTGTAAGGCAGGGGTGTCAAACTCATTTTCACCGCGGGCCACATCAGCATCGTCGCCCTCAAAGGGCCGGTTGTAACTGTAACACTGTATAAATTTAACTACTACCGAACATATTGTTAAATAACTGTCTTTGTATTGTTTATTCAAGTGTAAAAATATTGTACATGCATTTATATATATATATATATATATATATATATATATATATATATATATTGTACATGCATATATATAAACCCACATTATTATATCAAAGATCAAACTTAAAACAGAAGAAAATAACAAAGATCAAACAATCGTTGTTATATTAACTTTGTTCAAAGCTTTTTTTGTCACAGTTGAGAAGGACATAACTAGCCACTAAGAACATGCATGTGGTCTGGGGCAGTGGTTCTACTGGAACATGTTTAACTTCTCAAATGGATTTAATGAAAAGATGGTGCAGTTTGAGCCTGAAATGGTACAGAATCTCACATGCCAACACAAAAAAGCTGGTTAGAAATATTCCCCTTTACACTCAATTAAAAACCCAAAAGTGCATCTTAAGGACACAAAGTAATACAACACACATGATAAGTTTATAACTTCAGCCTTTTTTTAACAGACTCAGCAGTGCTTTCATGCACAAACATAATAAAAAGGTTGGGAATGAAGTGAACTATCACAAATAGTGCGTGTGTAAACTCATGCAAGTGTGTTGTGAACGCAGCACTGAGGAGTGTGAATAGACCACTCTGCTGCATTCAAAATTCCCTTCAAAATAAAATCACAGGATTTTTATATTGCCCATGCAAAGGTCCGCAACCCACTGAAAACGACTCCGCGACGAACCGAAAACGGATCCGCGACCCACTGAAAACGGATCCGCGACCGACTGAAAACGGGTCCGCGACCGACTGAAAACGGGTCCGCGACCGACTGAAAACGGGTCCGCGACCGACTGAAAACGGGTCCGCGACGAACCGGAAACGGATCCGCGACAGACTGAAAACGGGTCCACGGTGGTGATCATGCCTTCCAAGCCGTCGCCACATAAAATGACTTGGCGGGCCACATCTGGCCCGCGGGCCTTGAGTTTGACACATGTGGTGTAAGGGATAGCATATATGTCTATAGACTGGAGTAAAGGTCAACTTTACAGCGATGCTGATGTTGGAAAAACGTTAGCAGAACTGTTGTCGAGTCAGCCGCTGTAATAAACGCTGGATTGATGGTTTAATACACTCCGTTAAACTAATGCAGTCTGAGACCACAGTCCTGCAATAAATTCAACTTCAAGGTCACCTTTGTGAGGTCATAGTTTGTTGTTTGCGGTTGAATTGTGCTATTCTGAGATTTGTTTCCTCAATATATCCATGAGGTTCGATATTTGGAACATCTCCTTGGAGTCATTCTCTATTCAGCAGCACCACTAACGTAAAGTTAATAAAGGTGCAATATACTGCAGGGCTGTGGGATGAAACTCCATTAGTTTTAGCTTGCGTCGGGCTGCAGATAGAGATTTGTTTTATTATTGATTATTGTGACAGTTAAATGGGGGCGTCTTGAAGCTGAATGGCCCTGGTCTTTTAAAATATCTGGGAAATTCAATTAGAACTTCATATTCAAGTAGTTTGTTTTGTGTGAGACGAAACAATCAACTCTAACGATGTTGCGTTTCCTGTCGAGTACCAAAGAAACGCAGAAAGTCCTCACATTTGAGGAGTAACTGTTTAGCATTTTTGCTGGAAGAATGAATGAAAAGACTAGCTGATTACATCGACTGACTAATCGTTTAAGCTTTAGCGAGTTGTATTAAACCTGTGACTGTCTCTCTGTGCTATGATGAGCATTTATTCTCATTGAGTGTACCGTAGCTGAACCTGTAGACTTTTATGTGATGGACCTCACGTATGCACATACCAACGGTGTCAAAACTCTCCAGCCTCCTGCCGTGTGAGATAAGACTGTGTACGTAAGACGACCCATAGTTTTTATATGGAAGGAAAACACGCACGCACACACACACACACACACACACACACACACACACACACACACACACACACACACACACACACACACACACACACACACACACACACACACACACACACACACACACACACACACACACACAGCAGTGTCATACCCACACAGCTGCCTGCAGTGTGGGATTTTTCTTGCCAGGTCATTGAGTGGTTGTTACAGACTCCATGGACGGGGGCCAAGCTAAACCAAATGTGATCCAAATCCCTCTTTAAAGCTCCACCCGCACCGCCAGAAATTCACCAGATTGAATCTGTCTGCCTGTGTTCACACCTGCGTGAAAATATGTTTCATAATGCCACTTTCTATTGTGTCAAATATAATTAGCTTCTTGTGAGTCAGCAATTTAACCGTTGCTCTTTCAAGAAGTAGTCAAAGCAGTGAAATTAGATAGAAACACGATGATAAAGGAAAAGAGATATCTCATTACCGAGCAAGAAGCCGCGGGGCATTGTGTGCCGGTGTACATTAAGGCGGAATGGGCCGGAGGCAGTTTCCCGCAGCGTGGCACTGACCTGGCCCAAAGATTGTGTAAATGGAGTGAGTCCATTAGGCAGCTGAAATAACAAAGGCTTCTACAGTAAGAAACATCTTTTATTCACGTGTTGTTATCGTTCCCCACGAATATCAGCCCCGCAAGAGCATTTTACCATCGGACCCCGGACTGTAACTATACTTATAAAAAATAGTGTAATGCATGTTCATTGAAACATATTAAGACAAAGGAAGACTAAAAGATGTTAGGGTGATGTAGAATTTGCTGTGCAAAATAACGATAATGTAGAAAATAACAATGTGACTCTAGCATGTTCACTTTCATTTTTTTCCCCCGGCAGAAGTTCGTCGATTTGTCAGGTAATGCATTAATTCCATTACAAAACAGACATCACCATCTGCTTATTTTATCCATAAATTGTTTTTTAATTAATCTAATCTCCTCTTTGCCAGAAGGACGTCAAAAAGGCAATGGCAGGGGATTTAGTGGGACAAGCTCAAAATGTATCTGTAGATGTCAGATAGAGGCGCATCATCTTTTATCATTCTTGTAATTTGCCGTATAATTGTCATTTTTGTGTGCCGTATACCGTATCAAAGGCTGGAGAGGCAGAAGGCCTCCGCTCGAGGCAGATGGAGAAATCCTGTGCTGAGCGGCTGGTTGGGTTGAAGTAATCTGGTTTAAGGGCAGCGCTCTAAATGTCCAGCATCTGCTGAATGCGTCGAGCAAAAAGAGAGATCGGGTTGTGATGGAAGTCACATGACTGGAAATACAGAACGACAGACCGTCATAGCCTATATCTGGAAAGCCGCCATTTCCTACCCTGGTTGGTGGACCGTTGCATTAGATTGAGTCTGTGGTTTTCCCTTTGAAGATATTTTAAAACGGAAGTGTGATTTAGAAATTTCCAAGAGCAAAATATCTCTTTGCTCATCTGTCTTCATGTATCACATATGAAATACCCAACCACAGGGTAGCAGAGCTAAAAAGTGACATCTTTAGGTTGTTTTTGGATGACCAACCAATTATTGTTTATTTAATTGACTTAGTGTAAACACATCTTTAAATATTTTGCGATTAAGATGAATATTATTACCAAATTGTTATTGACAAATGTCCTGTTCATTCATTAATGGATTTAACAATACTCCACTGAGAGATGGACCGAAGATGTGTAAAGATATATTTTCTGGTTATATAAAACAAATCTAATCAAATCTTTCATTGATTTCAATCTGTTTATCTTCTATTTAATAGATTTCCAACCTCCGAGAAAACCTAAATGCCTAATTTGGGTCAATCTACCGGCAAGACAGATATCACCGTCCAGATACAGAGTGATCCGCGCTCACCTTGTTAAGTAGACCGATGCTCTGAAAATACACGAGCTAATGGATTCATTCATTCGACCTCCACTTCAGGGTCGAGCTTTCCTGGCTTGGACTCGGCGGTATCGAGCTGCTTGGCTTGGGTTGAAGAGTAAAGTATCAAAAGTCTGCCTTCTGGCAGCAGACCCCCTGATCAAAAGCAGCCAACACGGCTCTGGAGCCTCTAGGTAGCTTCAGCCGCTCTAGAAGTCGATGCTTCAGGTCATCAGTTGGCGAATCACTGCGCCTTCTTCCTTTTTTTTCGTGATACACAGAACTATGCAGGGGCAACAGCGTGGCAGGTTGGAAGTCTTGTCTTCGGTATGACCTAAGTTTAAAACACGAGCACATGGCAAATTAATTCACCAGAAACTCGTCCAACCCTAGAGTCAGTGCGTTGGTTAGAAGAGCCAATTCTAAAAATCCTCATTCGGGGAGAGCCACGGTTAGACAGAAAATCATACGTCGACACATTTGAGGCAAATTATCTCGAGGACATGTTCCAGCTTACATATCGTAGTTTTATCTGCAGCAAGCTTTAAATATTTCTCTCTCTCTCGGGGGTGTAACGCTACTTGATGATTAAGATGTTAAATAGGCTTTTTAGTTGAAGCTTAGGAATCCAATTAATACGCTTTTTGGCTGAGCATCACAATATGATTCCTCTCAAAGTTGACGCATTCAAATATTGTATTATTTCCCAGCACTAGTATTTACTTTGCGTTGCACTTCAAACCTGCAGAAGAAAGTGGTGGGTATTCACATCCCCATCTCTCAATTAGATATAAAAAGGACAAATTGAGATCGCGGCTCGAGATAAATTAAGCACATGATTGTTCTCACCACAAACGTCAACACTTAAATGAAAAAAGGGTTTCCTGAGAGATTTGTCTTTAAAAAAGTTTACCCCGAATACATCCACAGCTTCCGTTTGCATGCTTGTTTCTTATTGAGAATTCACTGAACTCTAAAAATGTAGGTTTGCGTGTGTCTTTTGTTCCTAGTTGTATCCTGTAAAGAGCGAGAGAAGAAGATCTAACTAAGAAAAAAAAACAAAAGAGTGTGTGTGTGTGTGTGTGTGTGTGTGTGTGTGTGTGTACACATGACCCTGACTCTGATATCTTCTGGAGCTTTCATAGTTTACGGTGCAAGTGGAAAGTAAGCTTTTGCCTCGGGGCCACAGAGCAGCGATTGAGCCGCCAATCAGCTTATTGATCTCTTGCTCGCTAATCTGTCCTCGTTCTGATTGAACACAGCTCCACCTCCCTTCACTGGCCTAAAAAACCCTCACGTATGGCCTAAAGGCTTATAATGTTAGTCATAAAAAACAGGTTCCTTTCTATTAAACATGCATAATCCAAACATATGGAAGAGAGCAAAACATTGTTTGGGGAAAAAAAATAAGTAAAAAAAAATAATTTAACCGGTTACTGCTGCACCGTCACTGTTTGCTCTGCTCGTTTGTCGGCGTACTCGAACAGCTGGTGTTTGGATCTATTGTTTACACACAGGCACAGATGGATATGACAAGACTAGCACTATCCAGTTTAAGCTATTTGTTCTGTTTTATTTGAGTCTCATTCAATCCCTAGTATAATAGAGCAAAGACACTTTATTCAATGATATTTAACAACCGGCTCTGGATTTCCTCATTGTTTCATTGGTCTCACTTCCTCATTGCACCGTCGCTGCTTTCTTAGAGCTGTCATGGATGTTAAGATAACAGATGGAGAAGTTTTTTTTTTTTTTTTGCAGCATACTGGTATTTCAGTGAGCAGTGGTCTGGAAATGTTCATCACTGTGATACAGAGCAAGAAGGAGAGAGAGGTGATATAGATCAATACGAAATCAATAAGGCTCAATGTCATTTTCTCAGATGACTCTGGGCCTGTGACTCTGACTCTGCTAAAGCTGGGAATTGTGGGTCTGTGTCGTAAACCTCAGTGACGGAAACGTCACAGAGCCAGAGCAAGAAATGCCAAAAAGAATCTGGCAAAAATTTGATCTGCTGATCTGAAGAAAAGAAAAAATTGTAATACTTTTTGTGCTAGGATTTGATGATTGATTATATGAACTTTTGCAGTACTGTTAATACTGTGGCAGCTGTTCATCGATACATCTCGGCTTTTATTGGACCAATGTTGTGGGCAATGTTGCAAGTCATTTTTAGCTATCACTTTATGGTCAAATTGGATTTTTATATGATTTTTGCATCAATGAAATGCAATTTAATGAGCGGTATTAGCCAAAACATTAGCAGTTTCTCCAACAATTTCCCAGAAAATAGACATAATCACAATAGATATAACTATTTTAATTTCAAATAGGATATGACATTGAGGATGTAAATGATAGAGGATATCATTGATAACACCGATTCCTAATTTATGCACAGATAATGCATTCAAAACATTCAGTGTGATCCCCGAGTGTTAAAAATGTCTAACAGTTGCAGCACACGGGTGGAACAAAACTTTGCACATGCTCAATCTGTTTGGATCTGTCACAGGTTTAGGGTCGAGGCTGACAAATAACCCTGCGCCTCATTGCCCTTCTGTGTATTCGTGTCATACAAGTATTCATTTATAACACTGTCATCTTCGTCTTTTAAAAGCAACAATAAAGCTTACTGAAATCAGGATAGATTAGTTATCGTATAAAGTAATTTTCAATAATACAGCATGTCCCGCTGTTGAGCCAATCATTATAACGGTGGTCATAATTCCTATAAATACAAAATGTCTTTAACTTAAAAAAAGATTCAAGAGGGACACTCACGATAGCAGAACCTCACTGAACATATGTAATGTATTTCTAAAAGTCCTTATATCTTATATCTTGTGTTCTTTTGCGCTGCACATCAACATTGGTGTTGGCCATCCCACAAAAACGACAGGTTCAAGCTCTTTGGCAAATATACAAACATTCACACACACACATTTTATACCGGGTTTATTTAAGGAGCAAATGGGATCTAAAGCTTTTCTTTTTGGCACTCGGAGAAAAGGTTTGTTTTCGACGACTCAATAAGTCAATAAAAACACACACACACACACACGACTGCTTTTCCAACACAGAGCGGCACTTTCTCCAGTGCTTTCTCCAGTGTCACGGCCCCTCAGGCCACCAAATAATGGCTCTCATTTGACTGCTTCCCGTTTTAAGAGCGCTTGCAGGCCATGACAGGATTTCTACGAGAGTGACACACACATCTATGATAACCTGGAGTTGTAGAGCAAAGCAGGCTTGAGACCAGTAGATCACCAGATCAGAGAAACCACCTCCTCCTCCTTCCGCAAGTGCTGTTAAAAAAGAAAGAAAAAAAACTTGCAGTGGAAGTGCACAGGGCCGTTTAACCGCCAGCTGCAGAAGGCTGTGGTTGCATCGGGGTGAAACGACACCGTATGCATCGGAAGTGAGATGTTGCTGATAAGAGCGTAGCCATCTTTGTTTGGGGTCATGAATACAATATAGGTTAAAACAATATACAGACGATTTGATGATCAAGGAGTCTGCTGTTTGTTTTTTTGATAAATTAGTTTAGTGTTTGGTCTAAGATATCAGAAAACACTGAAAACACAAGCAATAAAATCTTCAGATTGCTTTTATTGTTTGAAAGCCTTATCCAAAAGTCCAACTTCTTCAATTTACTGTCGTAGAAAACGAAGATAAGCAGCAAATTCTTCACGTTTGACATTTATTGCATGAAAAAAAAAAAGAGATCATCATCATTTTTAAAATTATGATTTTTTCTGTCGATCAACAATAAAAAAAAATTATAATTCAGCTCTACATCAAATATGGAAGCCTGGAACAATCTTCAGCTCTCTTCATCCCTTCTGGCAGGCACATTTATCAGATCCTTTTCAAGGAAAGTCCATATGAAGAAAATTCAAACTCGCAGTCCATTAACCATTAAATAGTACGCTATAAAAATAAGTCTCTAAAAGGGATCATTATTTTTGTTTGACGTTCCCTACATCTTCAAAATAAGTACCGGGAAGATTCTGCTAGTTTGGTCAGTAAGAGATAACGAGGCCTGAAAAAGTCTGCGTCCCCCGAAGACATGTGCTTATTAATTTATCACTGACGGGGCTGGGAGGAGCAGTTAAAATAGGCTAGGACAGGGAGCTGCTGCTGCCGATTCAAGGGCAAACGCTGGCTTTACTGCCTCGATTTTATTTCCCCTGCTCTGGCTCTCTTTACCTCACTTACTCTTCTTTTTTCTTTTTTTCTTCCTGTCGTATCCTTTCTCCCCGCTGCTTTCTATCCTCTAATCTTCCCCTGCCATTCTCGTTCTGATGCTCTTTTATTCTCCATAATGCTGCCTCTCCTCCTCCTTTTTTTTTTTATTTTTCCTTTCATCCATCTGCATTCATGCCCCCCAGCCTGGTTTGACCTGCTGGTATCTGCCTGTAAGACACATATCCGCGATTTGAACTCTATGCAAATGATGACCCACTATACTCTACACAGCCTGCAGGCTATCAGAAGTAAAACTTTAAATCGTGCACTCAAATGATTAATTAGTAGCACCTGACCTCAAATTACCAAATTGCTGAATTAAAACCCGTCATGCATACGTATTACTGAAATAATCAAATAATAAGTAGCTGTGGTGACCGTGTATATGTATTTCAATGGTTTCCTTAAATTAATTTTATTTGTTTATTCCCTCTATTTGACTCCATTATGTTAAACTATACATCATCCTTCTCATACAGATGCGTTGCTGCTGACGGAGAGCAGCATCGCATGGTGTGCAAACCCGACGGAGCA
Organism: Cottus gobio; assembly: GCA_023566465.1. NCBI lineage: Eukaryota > Metazoa > Chordata > Actinopteri > Perciformes > Cottidae > Cottus > Cottus gobio. The sequence continues at coordinate 25,887,325 of CM042216.1, read as the reverse complement.
AAAAAAGGCGGGTAGTGTGCAGAGCCGGTTGGTGCATCGTATAAAAGACATTGGTGTTTTCACACATGGAGCTTGTTGTTCTGCCGAGACGGACGTTGGCACGAGGAAGACGTTTAAGGTCGAAACAATGCATCGGTGAAAACTTCCGGGAGATTGAAAAAAATGCCTGCGTGTGCACAACCACTCCTTTGTCTAAGTAAACTGGCAGATATGCAGGTAGACGGGAAACAGCCAGACAGAGAGGTAGATCATCTCAGGTTAAGAGCGCCGACATGTTAAGTGATGCACCAGCATGCTTTGAAATTAATTAGAAGAGATTCTCGAATTCAGACTCATGCCACGGCACTTCCGAGTATTCAAATTATCGTTGTCTTGCACCTGCCCACAGGGTTCCCATGGTTCTGTCTCAACAGTATTATTCAGAATTTAATATGGCATAGCTGATTTGGGCTGAAAGCTGCCGTTTGTTTTCAATTAAATAACCTTTTTTCCGATTTTTAAGCAGATTACATGGATAATACCCGTCGCTTTTCCCTGTACCACATTTTCTCCAGAGCAAATATTACATAGTGATATTAGTAATACTTAGTAATAACAGATAAAGGGATACAGGAAATTATGTTCTGTGTAGTAAATTATAAAGCTACATGCTAAGGTAACATACGGTTGATATTATTGGCCACTGTGTTTTACTCTTACTGGCACAAGTAAAACATTAGGGCCCAGTGCTATTGTCTGAAAATGTGCACAAGCTGGTTTTAGGGGAACGTTAGGGGTGTGTGTGTGTGTGTGTGTGTGTGTGTTTGTGTGTGTGTGTGTGTGTGTGTGTTCCCTTTCCTCCATGTATTAATACACTTTCAACCACACTGTTTCATTTGCACATGTTTTATTTCAGTTTCGTACACAGTAGACTGATACCGCTGTGCACTGTTGGTTCCAATCAGATAAACATAAAGCACTAACTTCATATTAAGCAGGTTATAATTAGACTTCTGCTTCTCACAGTTGAGCGGTTAAACTTCCAGGATCATTCCCACGGCGTGACGCATAATGAGTCGTACGAATGACTGGATGAGAACGGTTTATGTTACATCTAACTTAATTTGGACGCAATTATACTCTCGCTCATAGACAGCCAGTGAAAGGGTTTTTATATTTCAGTGAAATAGACCATTATCAGCCCGAATACACCACGACCTTCCTTTTCCAAAGACCTCTTGAAGACACAACACACGAATCCTGTTGGGAAGGTTTCCCTGAGATACTATTGGCTCGTCTCTTCGTCGCATACTCGCTCTCTCGTGTCTCGCCTCTTGTTCGCGGTCAAACATTTTATTTCCTTCAGCAGCATTTGTATGTTGTGTGTTTTTCTTGGGTCACGGTGTTACCTGTTGTGTTTCATTCCATTTGCCACAAAGCAGATGATACTCTCAGTCATGTGTTCAGCGATTGGTGGAAGAGATTCATATCCGCTCGTCTCTCTGCTCATGCCGATCAAATCGCTCACACCCGACACGCTGGGTTTGTTTTTTTAAGGTGTGTCCTGGGTTTGGATGTGGCAGGGCACACCAGAGAGTACAAGGAAGTAGTGATTCGTGTCATGGTCACGGGTTATGTGTGCGTGGGTGTGTGTGTGGGTGTGTGTGTGGGTGTGTGAATAATGGGCCCACTAACCCAACACAGTAGACAAATACAGAAATACCAGACTTTTGTTCTCTTCCTGATTGTTTAGTGGAGAATCGGTGCAGAGGTCAGAGTGTTCTTCTCTGAGGCGTTCTTCAGTTTGTTTTCTAATCAAAGTAAACAGACTTGGTCTTGGTCTGTTTACTAGTGTAGAGCCGGCGGTAACCTCTGGCTCTGAAAAGTGAAGCAAATGAGGAAGTGCCTGAAACGTGCAACGCCTCTGTTTGCAAAAAGGTGTCTGATTGAAATCTCTCCATCCTGACTTGTCACTTGATACGTGAGCATGAGCTTATGTCTCAATCGCTAGTTTTGAAGTATTCAATACAGTAATGATAAATGGTCGTCCAATTTAGAGTAAAATAGTCCATAAAGCAGAATATGCTTTAGGGCGGGGCTACCTTGTGATTGACATGTCGCTACCTCGGTGTTGTCCAGTCTGGGAGTTTCTGTTGTCTTCACCTCTGAACAAAATGTTTTTCTTTCAGTACAGGAAACGTCGTTGTAAACTTCTTGATTGCCTGTAAATGTTTAATCAGTGTTTAGTTGTACTTAGCTCCACCCTCTAGTGTCACTCCTAGTTTTAAAAAACAAAAAAACAAGAGCTTCAAAATCATGGACCTCCAACCAATGTTTGTCCTCACAATGACTGGGTCCACTTCTTACTTACAGTCTATGGTCTAGACATCTGTCAAACAATATTTAATTGCAACTTATGCATTTTAGAAACTTAGATTCATTGTTTTACTTTTTGACGCTGACATGCACCTGAACATCGGTGGAGGATTCCTGCACCCGACCTGCCACGCTGTCTCGTTCCACTTCCCTCTCTCTGGTTGACCATGGCACTGTGGCCAGTGATGATAAACTGTGCAGTCGTAACTGCGTTTGATATTTTTTTATTTTTGGGGGATTTCACAACATGATGCAAGTTGGAGGAAACTTGCTGATTTATTCATAACCTGAATATTTAATCTTCTTTTTTTTTGGTGGTGCACTTTGTTTTGATGCCACTGAGGCTATTCGGCAGATCACTGATGATTCATCACGGGGTTTTTGTTCTCATATGTGGTGCATTTAAAATTGACATTATGAAAAATGAATGTACTCCATTTGTTGACGCAAAGGTTTTGCTTAACTTCTCCAATGGTTATTTCAATAACTGATTTTCTTCGTTGATATTTGCGCTTCTTTAGGCAAGAGTCTTCACGTCTTCGCTAAATGTTTTGTCTACTCTATCTGTCGCTGTGTGTTTTTGATATTCGGATGATTTAACTCGCTCAAAATGACTGATGCAATAGTTAAGCGTCTCCCTGAAGCATACTTCACAGGGTCGACCAGTATTGCAGGTATTGAACCTGTGACCTTTCTTCTAAAGGACATTTGATTTAACTGCTGCCACCCTGCGGAGCGCTTCATCTCTGGATGGATGCAGGGCTGAAAGAAGAGTATCACCAGAAAATATTACAAAAGTTGTTTTTATTTCGGAGGAAATAGAAAGAAATATCAGTATGCCCTTTAAAACGATTACTTTAAAGCACACGTATTTCAGTGTTCTGCATCAAACTGTTGAATTCTATCCAGATTTATTATTTAAAGGGTGGTATTCATATTCTTCTGTTTAAGAAAATGCATTAAAAAAAAAAGAAAAAAGCTACCTGAGAGATTTAAAAAAAGCTTTGATTGGTAGATCCATGAAGGCGTTGCAGTTTTTAGTCCTATGAGGATCTATTTTACCACTCTGTAAAGTTACCTTGTGTACTTTTCCCTGTGTTGTTCTCATGTGATCCGTTGGTCCTTTTAGTTTTGATCTTTCTCACTTACTTTTTCTTTCTCTCTCATACCGCCTCGACTTTCTCTGTTTCCCTTCTAACAATGCGCCTCATTGTTGAGCGGGAGGCTGTCGAGCATGATATCTGGGATTAAGACGCACAGTCAGACAGAAAGAAACGCAGGCAGAGCTTTTCTAGACCGTTCCATTGCTCGCCACATCCTCACCACAGAGACCGTTTTAGGGTCGGTTTTCATGGCGGACTAGGTGCCGGTTCGGGAACATCGAGTGCCCTGATCTCCGAGTGTCATTGTCCTCACCCGCCGGAGCCCGGCAGTAACAGGACCACCCTCGTTTAATAGGTGTGTGCACTATGGTACTGCGCTATTTAGGCTCCCAAATGCCTGGCTGTAATAAGCATTGTGCAATCTTTAAACAGTAATCAGTACAGTTTTTTTTTATATCCATTCAGTTACAACATTATCTGGCATGTGGTACCTTTTTTGCATTCAATAGTTAGGGCACCGGCCCAATAAAAGAATTCCAGCTCCATCAGTGGGATTTTTTTCTCTAGCTTTTAAAGAGGCTTAGGGCCTAGCAGTGCCAGTTCAGTTGTTTTTTTGGAAAGAATAGGGGCTGAAGAATGCCTTTTTAGAGGACTTTGCAATCTGTATAAACATGTACGACTCCTGAAACCCCTGTTTAATTACCTTAAGCAGTAAGAAAACTTGAAAAGGAAGTTCAGTAATTCAGCCAGCAACAAATACAAAAATAAACAAGGTTAAATGCTTTCTTTGTTTCAGCGGATTTACCGTATTGGTCCCTAAAAAGGGCAACATGGCATGAGGGGAAAACTTAATCCAAAGGACAGAAAAGGTCAAACAAAATCACGCATATCATTGGGAGGTTTGACTCGGCTTCGGTGAACGCTGCCTTCGTGTTGGCAGAACATCCTGTCATATTGGTTGTGTACAAGTGAGTCATACAGATTTATGGGTCAATCTATGAAAGTGGCCCGAGTCTGGCAGGTACAGCTTACTCTAATGGTTTTGGTTCAACTGAAAAATATGTAGACGGGCGGTTCAGGACCATTTAAGGTCCCGATTCGTCAGCCGCCTCCCTGCTGCCTCTGAAAGGTTAAAAGACCCATGTGTTTTTTTCCCAATAGTTTCTATGTGGCACCAACACTGCTGAGGTTTCAGCCCCATACAGAGCCATGCGGTACAGAAATGCATGGGTTAATAAGTGACCTTGTACTTCTGCTTGGAATTATATGTGATGTATTACATAAAGCGCTTTTATATAAACAGCACCTATATGGTCTTTATTAAAACATAAAAACAGCATTTGGCACAGAGTCACAGCTGCCACTGAGCTGGATCTGAATAATTGTAGTCCCACCAAAGGCAGCAATACAATAGCGGTGGTTTACTTAAAAGTTCACGACAACGATTTAGGTCGTTTATTAACCGAAAATGTTAAAAGCCAGAGGTCATTTTCATACTGAATCAAAATGTTGGACTGAATGAAAGGAAAGGTAAATGATTTATGATTTGTTTTTCCCCCCGTTTGGATCTAAAATAGTTCGAATAACCTTCCCTGTATCTGCCTTGTTTGGAGCATTGCACAGACTGCAGTTTTTAAAGATTACACCTTTCATGGCGCAGGATTTTATTTCCTCATGCTATTTGCCAAAACTCTCAAAAATGCTTGTCGTCGGCTCGAATGTTTACTTGATTAAAACCATTTTGCAGAGACGGCTGCTTCTTACCGGTAAGAGCAAATCCGTCATCGCTGAAAGCTGTTTGGCGAGAGAGGCAGACGCCAGTAAAGAGGGGAGAAGACATGCAGGGAAAGAGTGCCTCATAACCCAGTGTGTTTCCTCAATGACAATCCCTATTGCTGCTCATCGCTACTGCGCTTCATGTGGAGGTGAAGCCGACTGCCTCTGAAAGGTGGATGAATGAAAGGACTGGTAACAGGACGGAGTGTATTCTAGCTGAAAAGCAAGAATACAAGAGTTGTTGCGTAAGGAAACCTGGCACAAGACCCATCCAGGCTCAAGCAGGTGCATGTGTGCATATTAAAGACTGTGGTTCATTAAAACAATCATTCAGACAAACAAACTCATTGCACTTTGTAAACACTTCTGCAATGTTTTGGAGTAAACATTTTAAAGTCAAAAAGCTGTAAGTCTGGTTGGAAACATTTTATGGAATTTGATTGAGCGTCAAACCCCGGCATCGAAACCAAACCCTTTTGGGTCCCTTCTCAAACCTGTCAATTTTAAATAAAAAAACAAACAATATATGGATCTGACGATGTAACAAAAATACAGGTGTTCTCGATGAGCAGGTAAAAAAAAACAACAAGAAAATAACCACACTGTTCATTTATTGATTCTTTTATTTTTGTGGACTCTATTTTTAGCTTTCAAAACTTAAAATTCAAGAACCAAAACCAAATTGATTTTGTTTCCTCAGTCAATGTATTTTCCTTCTCCCTCACATCTTCCCTGCCTTCTCCATCTCTTGAATTTTTCAGTGTCTTTCTGACTTCAGAAACACTCTCAAGAAGCAGAACTGTGTTTTTCATATTCAAAGACCAGCCATGTCGGAGACACCCAAAAAAAAATCATCCCATCTTGCATATAAATTCACTGAAATTCCATATAATGATCTAATTAGTACGCTAAAACCGTATGTGTGAAGTGTAGAAACCAACTGTATGAGAATCGCATATTGCCAGTGAAATATTACAATATGTAAAGTGCATCCAACCGGCAAGGAGGCTCACAGGAAGTGACGTGGTGATTACAGTTCAGTGCTTCTGAAAAGAAACAAACTACCGTTTATTCACACACAAGTATGTTTCCCCGTAGTACACGTATTGAGTGTTTAGTGCATCATATGCATTTTGGATGCGGGCCCCGTGTGCGCTCTGGTCAGCAGTGTTTTGCACAGCTCGAACCTCAAACAGTGAAATCCTTTTAAGACATACATGCATACACACACCCTTGCATGCATAAGCAAGTGCCAGCAATTAACAGGTTAATGTCCCCGGATTCAAAGTGGCAGTTTGCTCACATTTTCTCGGGCATGCACAGACATGCGGGGCTCACGTGCACGGCCCAAACCGGCGTCTGTTTAATTACTGTGTCGGGTCCTCGCCCGCGGCAGACTCTCGGACGACGTGACATCTCAAGCCTCGCGGTAGGAAGATGAGATTAAAGAGGAAGGAGAGGAGAGGAATAGAAAGGGGGGAGAAGAAGGATAACAAAGAAGGGTGGGGAAAAGGGCGTAGAAGGAGTGGAGGGGAAGGACGGAAAACAAAAACAGGAGAAAATGTACCAAAATCTCTCAATGAAAAGAAAAGAGGACCTCGAGTTCTGAATTAATGTGGCTTTCCTCAGTTACAGGTTTTAATTGGTTTGATCCTGACACAAATATTAGTGTGAAGGCTGGCTTTTTATGCTGGTTAGTGTTTATTTTCTTTGTGCAAACCCCTCCCCTCCGTTTGTGTTGCACTGGCCGCCCGCGTCCAGTTTGGCGTGTGTTTAAGTAATCATGTGTTAATTATTCATTATTATAATTAAGCAGTCAACGCTGTGTGGATTTGGACAAACTCTTTCTTTGTCTGTTTAAACAAACATCGTGGTCACGATGGAGTTAACTGCTGTATTGAAGAGGTGCTGCTATGCCCTTATGTATATAAGGGCATAGCAGGCATGGGGCGACTGTGGCTCAGTGGTTAGCAAGTCGGTCTTTCAATCAGAAGGTCGGTGGTTCGATCCCCGGCTCCGGCAGTCTGTGTCGTTGTGTCCTTGAGCAAGGCACTTAACCCTAATTGCTCACCGTTGCTGTGTCTACGGTCTACTGTATAGCATGTAAGTCACTTTGGATAAAAGCGTCAGCTAAATGAAATGTAATGTAATGTAATGTAAATAACAGTAATTAACTGGTACACACATCATTTTGCAGTGAGTGTCTTTGTGTGCAGCCCCCATTTGTATAAATCTTATTTTGGTGAATGTGAAGTAAACAGTTAAGTTTGTATTATTGCTCAGTGCAAAGGTATTTATGCCACATTATGTATTATGGAAGGCTAAATCTGTTTTTTGCCTTCAATACTATGTATTTCCTTCTCATACTGAATTAAAATGAAGAATTGTGAGAATCTGTACCAGGATTTGAAAGAACCAGAACCATCAGAAGTGATACGATCTAAGTGATACTCTGTTTTATCCCAAACAGCTGCTGCAAATGTAATATGCATCTCTTCTCATGCACCATAATATATCTTCTAGCAAACACTTGACCTCCGTTGTTGAATGCAGCACATATACAAGCTATAGATGTTACACCTTGAAACTTTGTGGCATTATATTGCAATAGAAAGTAGCTATACATATGACTGTAAACCTATCAGAGATTGTTACTTACCAGATCCCATCTCTCTCTCTCTCTGTCTCTCTGTCTCTCTGTCTCTCTCTCTGTCTCTCTCTCTCTCTCTCTCTGTCTCTCTGTCTGTCTCTCTGTCTCTCTGTCTGTCTCTCTGTCTCTCTGTCTGTCTCTCTCTCTCTCTCTCTCTGTCTCTCTGTCTCTCTGTCTGTCTCTCTGTCTGTCTCTCTCTCTCTCTCTCTGTCTGTCTGTCTGTCTGTCTGTCTGTCTGTCTGTCTGTCTGTCTGTCTGTCTGTCTGTCTGTCTGTCTGTCTGTCTGTCTGTCTGTCTGTCTGTGTCTCTCTCTCTCTCTCTCTCTTGGTTGTAGCTAGAAGGGGATCCTGCAAGAGGGATTAGCGGTCCGTCAATGAGGAACTACCGGCTCATCTTCTGCCACAACCTGAAGCAGCCATAGATGGTTTGGTGGTTCTCTGGCTAAGGGAGGAGAAGATTGGACACACTTTCACTGCTACACGGTAAGTACACACACACACACACACACACACACACACACACACACACGCACATGCACATGCAGGTACATTAGTTGCTGGAGCAAGGACCACTTCACTTCAAAACAAAATATAAAAACGAAATGTAAAAAACAATGAATGGACGAGACACACATAGCACTTTGTTTTATAATAAAGTACTCTTTTTACGCTTTTTAAGGCTTTTTACATAGAGACTGTCACTTTAACCACTTGAGCTAACTTTAGCCTCACAGACTGAAAAAGACATGCCTCAACCCAGAGTTTCCACTTCCTCCTCCTAATGCAGAATAGTAGGTACACTCTAATACAGGAAGTTGTTAAACATCAGTATTTTATGCAACCTGGACATGGGAATGCTTTAATACTAATATTTTAAATACATAAAAACCATTTAGCATTTTACCCGCGATCCTCGTTAGCTGCTCACTACATGTTTTGAAAGTGGCACGATGATATAAGCTGCGAATAAGCTCCAAGAGGAGGATTCAGACCTCTGTTGGCCCATCTAAAGAGTAAAAAAACAGTCCACTCTTTTTCTTTCTCATATTTCACAATACAGTGGTGCTTTTTTTCTTGAGGAAACCATCTTTGACCAGATGTCAGTAAGACAAACTGGCATACAGAGAGCCTATTGAAGAGGAGTTCACTGTGTAATCAACTCAATGTTCAGTAGCTACAAACCATCAAAATGTGCCAGAGAATGTTATTTTCTGTTAACAATTGTCATGCAGTTTAAAAATTGCACTCGTTTTCATTGTGTTTTTGATACAAACACGATACATCTTGGAGCTCTGCATCAGATATACTGTATCTGAGGCCTATCGGCAAAACCTGGCCACAAAAAGACAACTGATTCAGCACATTGGTTCTTGTAAGTGTAAATATTTGAAAAACATTTTGTTATAATGCTATAAAGTTTAACAGCTGAGCGTCGGCACATCTTCACACTGAATGTCATGTATAATAAAACATTAAAACACGGTGAGTAGACTGGACTCCATCTGGTTGCATTCACATTACTCACCAAGCGGCCATCATCAAAGACCAACTTTAAGCAGAAATTGTTGTTGCATATTCTTGCTTGCTTTGCATTGATTTCCATCCCATTGTCTGACTCAGGCATTCACAGCGTTGCCTTTGCATGGAATCTCAGCCCTCTTTCATGATGCCAAACACTGTGGGGACGAGAATTTAATTAAAGGAATGACCTTCAAATGATGATTATGTAACAAGTGTAAAAACAACGGACTTTCACCCACATGGAATGGTGTTTATGTAATTTAAAACATCCTCTGTGGGAGTAAATAGTTGTAAGACGTTGATACAATACTACTTTATACTGGGAGACCAGTACAGACAAACAAATCCTTTACAAACAGGCCTTTGAGGCTTGTTATGAAATAATTTCAAGCCACCTTTTGGTCAAAATGTTTTGGTAACACTGATTGGACTTTCACCGGACACAGAATCCACTAGAATACACACTCCTGCTCTTCACCTCCACCTGTTCTTTGTCTCAACACAGCTTCGGATGACATTCAGGCTTTTTGGTCTTCCAGAAACACGTTTCCCAGCTGCACTTAGGAAATAAATCCTATTTCATCTTTGGATAAGAATTTAGCTATTACAGCCGTCCTATCTTAGGGATTTCCAAAGGATGGGATAGACCCTGTCCTGAATTCAAAATTAATTCAATGTTAAGCTCTGGAGAGGCCTGCACTTGATTTTCTAGACAATCAATATTTCTTAGGTTATAATTGTTTGGAGCAGATATTTTGCTCCTGGTGCTGTCCCTCCTCTCCTCTCTCCTCCCCTTCTTTGTTTGTTCCATATCAGGAGGGGAGGTTCACAAACATGTAACACTGTGTACACCAGCCACTCCCACATGTTTGAGGGTGCTGTGCCCTTTTGTGTGTCCTTTTGTTTCTGTGACTCTTCTTATCTCCTTTGATCTCTCTATCAGTGATTTCCTCCACTCTTTGGCAGCTTGTCTACGACTAAAGATATAAAGTGATGTTTTAAGCTGAGCCGAATCCTTCAGCAAGGCTTTTATTTTGTAAATCATTCTATCTGACTTTTTGTCTAATCTCCCTCTTTCTGCATTTCTCCCCCTTCCCCCCCTCCCTGAAGACGTGAGGTCTTGGCGGGGCTGTGGTGAGGAGGAGGAGGCGGCCATGAGGAAGAGCGTGTCTCCGTTGCCAGGCAATGAGGGCGGGAGCTCAGCCAGCACCACGCGTGTTTTTGGCGTTCCTTTGGAGGAGGTGACACGCACACACACAATCAGTGGCCACGAGGTTCCTGCACTGGTGAAACACATCGTCGACTACATCGAGGAGCATGGTGAGTGATGCACACACACACACACACACACACACACACACACACACACACACACACACACACACACACACACACACACACACACACACACACACACACACACACACACACACACACACACACACACACACACACACACACACACATATTCAAGCAGCTTTTTTTGCTGGTTTCACACCATTTTATATCCAATTTATGACTCGTATGGAAATCGTTTCCATCAAATGAATATTCACTAACCTAAAACATAAACCAATGCTGATGACACTAACCAGTTCAGTACATCTAAATGCCTGATAAACCAATCTGTATATTTGCTTAATTATTGCACACGTTTTTAGAAATGTGACGAAATGTGTTTGAGTCAATTGAGTGACATAATCGCTATATGTTACTTCTTAAATATGGAAAATCAATAGTAGAGGGATTTTTAGCCGAAAACTTGAAATGAAAGCAAAAAGCATCGAACAGACGCATAGTTACTGAACGTAAAAACACTTTCGTTGGACGTATACTTTAACGAGGCATCTTTTATCACATTGCTTCTTGCCCATAAAAACGATCAAAGTGGAATAAAATAATAACTCTGAATGAAATAGTTTTTACTTTTAGATTATGGGAAAAAAGCAGAACGGTTCTACAAAAATCCTCAAAGTCCAAAAACTCAAAATCTTTCTCTGTGGGGATATAATTGCTCACACAAAGAGACGATATTCTGCCAGCCTAAACTGCAGAATATTCTCTTTGTATGAGCAGATTTTTAACATTGCTCTTGTTTTGCACTTTCTTAATATGCACCTACATCCCCTCCAGGTATTAAGAGCTTACATTGTATTGTAATAGCCTTCAGTTATAATTTATTGTATTATAGTAACACTGAATTATTTCTCATTCTTCTCTGCTTTCGTTCGGAGCGAGCGCATTTAACTTTTCAATTAAGAAATATGACATTTTGTCTCATTCAAACAAAATGGGAATGATTCTTTAACACCTTCAACTTGATGTAATTAGTCACATAAAATGTGTAGACAGCTCACCTATTGGAATATAGGCCTCTGCATTTAACCCATTTTAAGTATTAGGAGTAATTTGAGGTTCCGTGTCTCGCTCACTTTGACTTGAGGGGCCGGATCCGCCCAACATTGTGATTAAGGCACCACAGGCTCTCTACCCGCCGGGCCACAGCAGCTCTTTTAACCTGTATCCAGTAGAGCTTCACTGATTTGACTGAAAACGCAAACTCATAGTGACATTTCACATGATTTATGATTGAGCTGGGAGAGCAGGATTAAGACGAAGACCGGTTTCAGCCCTCTTGAATGCCAGCGTTTTGTGTCTCACTTATCACTTCTGAGTACATACTGGCTCAGTTGCATCTCATTGCCTTGTTTAATGTTTCAGCCCCGATGCTGTTGACTTCCCTTGCATCACGATAAACCAAAATAGGTCGTTAGTGGAGATCCAGATATGCGATAAGATGAACTCTGAATGCTCCGGCAGTCAGATCCACGGTCCACTTCCTCCTTTATTATATAACCTCGCAACTGCAGCTCCGCTTGTGAAAACAGACGAGCTTAGCAGTGAGGAGAGGAACCTACCAAAGTATTGTCCCTGGGCCTTTCCCACATCCCCCTGGAACATTTCTCTTCAAGCCTCGCAGAGCAGGAACTCCAGTCTTATGCCACTGTCTTTATAGGAGCCGGCTGGCGTTTCAGATATCTGTATTGCTTTCAAGGACGAGAGGCTCGGTGATACAAAGCGGAGAGTTTTGGAGCCAAATTTTTTAACTTCATCTAAATGTATCTGCATTTGGCTGGTGATTATACCGGCTACATAACACCATCAGTACCAGTTGTGTGTTGCGTAACTCTTAAAGCCCCTCAGCCAGATACCTAACCAGTCAAACCTCTGACTCAGTTTCTCCATGGTTCACATCAACAGAGCGTCCGGAGCACATTTAGATTTCCTTAAGTTGTTTCTATAAATCTCATCCTCCCTGGCCCGTGCTAACTTGCATAAGCACATAGAGATTCATTTGTAGGATTGATTTACGATGTGTCTCACAGAAGAAGCCGTTTGGTGGCTGTAAAAAAAAAAAAAAAAAAGCCATAAAATGAAGGAAATGTTGAAAAGTCGTTAAATGGTTCGCATTTACTGAATAAATGGAGTTATCCCGAGAATCAATATGGAATTATTGTTGAGATTTAAATATCCAGGCTAAGTGGATCGTGGACATACTGAAAGTATCTACATATCATATATATAAAGTAATAGAAAGGTGGTTGGATAAGTGTTTTAACCAGGCCTGGAGGTTGTGAACCATATATATACACATACAGAAAAGATAAGTTCTTGTAAAACATGTCAAGCCAGTGGGTACGTTTCTTTTTTTTTTTTTACTATTGGAATGAGTCTTCACCTCAGTCCCACTCAAGTAACCAGTGAAGCCAGTTGGTGGTTTGAGTGACCCGGGGCCGCTGAACCATACGAGGTTATGTAATAAGTCTTTAATCCTCCCGGACCTCCGCTGGCGCTTTAATGAGAGCGGTGCTGCCAGTCCAGAAGTTATTCATCCCATGAAAAGGCCTTCATCCCCCCGGTTTGATTTGTGCATCTGAGGTTTTAGAAGGAGCCGAGTGTTGGAAATATGAAGTGAAAAGGTAATATGATGCAGGACAGAGATTGAAGCTGTGGCATCTGTGAAAGATGACATCGTTAATACGAGCTGAACAGTTGTTTTACGGTGTTAAATAGGGCCGATCAATGTTTCAATTGAATCATTAATCCACACAGTATGGACATTGTGATGTGAAGGTATTGTGTTTGTTTTATTTCTGTGCTCTGATTGTGATGCTGGTCCCACGAAAGCTGCTCTGCGTGTACGCTATTGTGTGGAGTCGTAAAATAGAAATATGTCCCTGAGGACATTTTGTTGCCTGGCTTGTTAACAGATAGGAAACCAGGGAGTGAACAGGAGTCAGGAGGAATCCCCGGGAAGCCACAACATTAACACTTCAACGTCTGAAGCACTGCCATCGTGTTTAAACCCCCCTGGGCTCATGCATAGGGCTTCAGTAATATGGCAAAAGTGATGTATTTTTATGGTTCTGAAGTCTGCATTACAGTAAAGTGATGTACGTGTCTGATCTTATAAGAGTTTTCTATTGTTTTCCTTTACCCACTTAGTCAGTATATCCACATTACTGAAACTTATTTATTGGAATATCAAGGTGTTTGGTCAAAATTATCTTCTGCAGTAGTCATCATGACAAATAATGTATCTGAATGCAGAACAAGTGAGTACTGGTTGGGAATGGAGAAGACATTTTATTATTGAACATTAAAAGTATACCATTTGTGAGTAAAAGTACACATAACAATAAATGTGTCAAAATCGACAATACAAGTTTGTGGAAATAACAGAAAACAAGAAAATTCAGAAACAATATTGAAAAGTGTTCCTCAAAATTAAGAAATACACCTTTTCCTCTTACCTGCACTGCTATTTATCAATGTTGATTGTCTTGGAGTGAGTTGCCTAGTTTTGGGGATATCGACCGTAGAGATGTCTCTTCTTCTCTTGGATGTAATGGGACTTTATGGCACTCGTGGTCCTCAAGTCACCAAAAATTTGAATTTGAAAAACAGTGATGTCTGTTTCCAGAAATCCTGACTTGGTCACTTGAGATAATCCACAGACCTTTTGTGAGCAGTTTCATGTAGAAACTATTGTTGAAAGTATGCAGACAAGCTCTTTTTTCTTCATTCTAGTCCAAAACCATGAATTCCTCCGAGGAGAAAATGTCCGACTGTGTGCTTCGTTATCCCCATTTTGTACGATTCGTCACATTTTGCTCCGGAACAGACTTAAACACATAAACATGTTCAGACAGCTCGACACACAAACTAGCTTGTTTGACGCACACGGAGCTCCTTCAGGCTCCTTCAGGCTCCATCGGTCGACCGTTCTGGAGCCAACGGGGAAGTTTACCCAAACAGGTCGATGAGCACCCTCACACTGCAGTAGATTTCCTCCATTGTTACATGAAGCATTCATCAGGACTAAAGCAGCCCAAGAATAGCAACGTGTTAATGGGACATCAACGTGATTTTAAATTTGTGCAAATCTGAGCAGTGGTTGTTGTTGTAGCTACCAGCAGAAATTGTTAACTTCAGAAAACACACAAAAAAAGCATTGCAGGATACTCATGTGACTACACAGTACATAATATGAACACAACATTATACGAGATGAACAGATACCTTATTATGTAAAGGAGGAAAAACATGATGATGTAAAAGAAATGTCATTAAACTGGCAATTGGTTTGTCCTTTTAATCACACAGACTGGTCTCATCACTCAGAGTGATGCTAACTCATGTGGTCATGCTTGTTTCTTTATACTGATGGGGGAAAAGGTCACCTACACAAAATCACTCGTATGCACACACAGACGCACAGATCCCTGTACTTCTATTACTTCTGTTATCAAATTGAAGTTTGCATTTCTAGATCGAATAGGTTACCGGTTTATTCTTGGGAGCCTTCAGTTTTCTATTACATCAACAATTATTTTTTCATTAGGTCCAAAGCTCAGAAACATCACATGACCATTCAGGTAGTTGTTATCACTAGAACGATGGTCTGACCTGCACCTGGACACAGCTATTTACTACATTTACATCCAATCAAACCCTTGCAGCACTATCACACAGAAAGGTTGCAGAGACCAAAGTGTGTCATTTATTAGTTTCTTACTTTAATTTATGAGCAGATAAGGAGTTTTTACAATAGCACATTATTATAGAAACCAGCTACAATTACAGAAACACACTGGAATGTCCACCAGATGAATCACAAGACCGCTGACCTGTCAATGCCCAGCTAAGCCCTGTCTTTAGAGATTAAAGCATAAATGCAGGTGCTTGTTAGCGGAGCAGGGTCGTGATTACACCGTCTTCACAGCAATCATGTTCATCTCAAGTCATTTGGTTTTGACTAAAATATTGTGCACAGGAATGAAATAAACTTTTCAAAACAAATTAAATTTGAATCAGCAGTTATCTGACCAGCAAAGAAGCATTTATGAGTAAATTATGTAATAAGCTTTTTCATAGCTTTCATTCTGCTTGTCTCTCCCGGCTTGTGCACGAGGTTAGGTGGTTTTAAAAACAATAAAAAGGATAATTGCTGTGTCATGTGCTATTCGTCATCAGGTCTTCTGGACCTGGAGGGGCTCTTCCTTGTTAACGGCAACGCAGAGCGTGTGGATTGGCTGCGGCAGCGCTATGACAGCGGTGAGGAGGTGGAGCTAGAGAAGGAGGCGGACCTGGCGTCAGCCGTCAGTCTGCTCCGACTCTTCCTGCAGGAGCTTCCTGAGCCCGTCATCCCAACGGCGATACAGGGGCACATACTACAGCTACACCAAGGTGTGTGACGGGGAGCGGCTCCTCCCACTTCTCATGACATTTCTCCACCCACTCAGTCACTCCACCCTCTTTCTCTTTTTCACCACTTTGAACCCATTAACTGATCTTTTTTTTTGGGGCCTTTATTTTTAGGTTAGTTCATGACGTATTTGTGTTTTTTTTTTTTGCTATACCCTTTTGAACCTTTTCCTCTTCCCCCTGAATCTCAGCGTGGAGCGTGACAGTCTGGCAAAAAGCCCCGCTTAGTGCCTAAGCTGACCTGATATCAAGGCACAAAAAGAGAGGCGACTATAAGTACAGAACACCCACTATTGTCTCCATGTGTGGATTACATCCTCGCTGGTTTTGCGTGAACATGTTATGACTGAGGCCGTGCAGACTGTAATTATCTGAGCTGTGAGCACACAGTGCAAGGCGAAGTAATGAAGTAGAAATGCTTTCATAACACTCGGAGGTAAGAAGTACTGCAAGTACCTACATGGTGTGTTTTGTCTATCTTAAAACGGTACTGATGATGTACATTAAACATAATGCTATGACCAATAATGCGTTCAATAATATGTGAATTGTATGAAGGTAGACCTACCCTCTAATGGCAAAGGTTGTGTTGATATCCCCTCTTATATTTCAAATTACATTTCTATTTTTAAGAATAGTTTTAAGCTTCATGACCTAATTAACATCCCGGTTTATGTATTATAATGCATCTATTAGGATATTTACCAAAGTCAGAGCAATCCAGGCACCAAGTTAAGAGGGAAATAATACATGGATAATGGAAAATGAATTGTCACGTCCACATTTGCTCTGTTTCTGCCCCTCCTCTTTGCCCTGTCCTCGGTTTTTATCACAGATAATCTATTCTAATCCTATTTACATAATGATGTTTTTTCCGGTGGCTGTCATGCAGATTACAGCAGTAGGGGAGTTTGCATGGACCCTCCATATCATTCCTTTCTCGTTCTTTTATATACTTAATGACATTACAACACCACTACGCTTTCCACCCTAATGCCGTCTCCTGTTTCCCCTCATTTCACCTCCTGCAGAGGATCGTGCATCAATCCTCTGTGTGTCTGCTTGGTTTTCTTAAGTGAATAATCTTTCAGGTCAACTGTGCAGGAACACCAAGGAATTGAATTGATAACCCATAATGCATTCCACAGTATCTCCAAATGAGAAGGAGAAATGTAATGAAAAGGAGCGTTGTTGCAACATCAAGTGTACCATTGTTTCAAGCATATCATTATAATGGGGATGGTGAATATAAACAGCCTTTTCCAGTAAAAGTAATTGAAGAAAGTAAGTAACCGCAATGAAGCATATAAAAATGTTATTATTCACATGTAATCATAACCGGTTTTCTCCTCTTTAACAACCTTCAGATTACAGCAACGAAGAGGAACTGTGTAGAAACCTGAAGTACCTGCTGCAGCAGCTTCCCCAGCTCAACTACGGCCTGCTGCGTTTCCTGTGCCGCTTCCTGGCCAGCGTGGCTTCCCTTCAGCAGGAGAGCTGGAACATCGGGACGCTGGCCGCCGTCTTCGGACCAGACATCTTCCAGTAAGAGGCCTTTTAATAATTGCGCTTAAATATTGTGCCTTTGCAAAATAGTTCTCAGCTGCTGCTGTGAGCTAAGGACAACCGAGTGCATGCTTTGCACTTACACACTCACGTATTCAGTTATTGTAATTATTTAACATCCTATGGGAAGCAGTGCACAACCGATGCAACACACTCTTCTCCCGTCTTGTGTTTGCAGTCTGTCAACAGAAGGGGAGGACCTTCGAGACCAGGAGTCTGTCAGCAGAGTCCTGGCAGAGCTGTTGGACAACCAAGAGGGCCTGTTTGACTCCGAGGAGGATGACGTCTCCACCACCAACGACTACAGCTCCATCAATGAACAGGTACTGCCTAACGTCTTCACCTTCACGAGACTTCACGCAGTCAATCTCTTGAATACTGGGTCAGAATCCGCGTGTGTATGTGGTGATATGAAAACATTGTAAACATGGCACACTGTCTCGTCGTAGTTATGCTTCGTGATACCTGCAAATGGGTCTAAATGTGGTTGAAGCCGTCACAGAGAAACATTTTTCAGACATCACAGAGAGGTTGTCCTTTTATTCAGCTTTATTTTAGTTTTCAGGCATCCACATCTCCTCTTCCTCTGACTTCCCCTCATATATAAAGTATGTTTTATCTATTTTTGCTCAGCTCTCCCTCCACCCTGAGGAGTCTTTTCTTCCGCCCGCTATAGTCGGTGTATAGATCTACTGTTGGCATGATTCATGCAAACATTAAGGTGCATTTTGCAAATAAAAAACAATGTACAATAAACATTGCAATAGAGAACAAATCACCCACTACATATTGTTGCAAGGCTCTTCGCATAAAAGACACGTTATTATTACATTAATTCCCTGTCAACATCCCTGAAGTAATATTCCAATTACAAAACACATCAAACATCCTTTTTGTCTTCTCCGTTTGTTCTTTTTTTCCTCCTCTTTAACGGCACTGAGACAGCTGAATGTGGCATTTAACTCGGCCGGGGTCAGGGGTCAAATTCTTTCCGGGTTGTCACACAGAGAGAAACGGACACACCCCCTCTCTGAAAAGTGAACAACAGAAATGCCGCTATGCCATCAAACTCGACAGCAAACTCCCGCCTGCTTGGAGGAGGAAGACGAAGCGGGGATAACAGATGGTCCAATCCTTCATCGTAGCATACGTTGAATATTTGTGCCATAACATTGGAAAACCTGGAGTAACGTGGAGAGATCGATGTGTTTTTATATAGTTTTTAGATGGATGTGAATTCATGGAAAAGTCAATATTGTTAGGATTTGATACATACATTCATTCCCCTGTGAGTTTATACGGCTTGATTTATGATAGACGTTTTTTATTGTATGCACAGTATTATTGTTTATCGACTTGCAGTTGCCATTTAAACAATTCCAAGCAAAATTAGTTGCAATAATTGGTTCCAGAGATACTGGTTTGTAAATCTAATGTGAGCCGGCTGCATTAGGAAGCACATTAAATGACTTCATCCTATCGAGAAACAAGAAACATCTCTCCCAGTGAAACAAACCACAGAGAGAATTATTAGTCAGCTGCAGTAGTTCAGGAAGTACTTGTGTACTAATCACTTCATCCAGCTGTCAAAGTACAGTACATAGTAATTCAATTCAGTTTGTTTTGTATAGCCCAAAATCACAAATACAGATTTGCCTCTGAGGGCTTTACAATCTGTACACATACAGTACATACATGCATAGTATTACTGAACATAAAATTCTTCGGTCAAAAAAAATACTTTTCAGAAGAATCTAGAAGAGCCGCACCCCAACCCACACACACACACACACACACCCACACACACAGTGTTGAATGCATGCTGA
This sequence comes from Cottus gobio, assembly GCA_023566465.1. NCBI lineage: Eukaryota > Metazoa > Chordata > Actinopteri > Perciformes > Cottidae > Cottus > Cottus gobio. The sequence goes on along the minus strand of CM042216.1, from coordinate 25,867,761 downwards.
GGTGTCTCACAGTACGGATGTGGTTTAATGGCTGAGCGGTCTGACTGTGTTGAACTTTACATCCCATTCTGTGTCTCACGTCTGCGTTGAACTCGGAGATCATGACTGGCAGACTAAACTAACCCCTGTTGCCCAGCAACACAGCATGACCGCTGTGCCAGCAGCACCAAGAATAACATGGGTAACATTTTACTTTACAGCGGCCTAATTCCGTCGCGTTATTGTATGATAACATGCACACAGAGGCAGTAATTACCCTTGATCGTTATCGCATGAGGACAATCTCAACACAACAGGGGCTCTGAAAAGATCAGATATAAATGTTGAAGTTAAACAACTACAGTAGCTACAGTAAGTCACCTCTTCACTTCCACTCAACTACCTAAGCTGTAGGTTTTTGTTTTTTTCCCATCTTCCTTCACTGATTCCCTCTTTTTTTAAATTGATTTCTTTGTTGCAGTTTTTTTATTTGAATGTATGCTGAACTCACGACTTTGCACTCTGCAAACTTATTTCCAATTTTGCTCGTCTTGTAATTTAGACTCCTTGGAGTTGTCGTCTGTCATATCCTTCTTGTATTCAAGAAAACAAACTTACTGTCTTGTGAGAGAAAGATAATTAGATTGAGATTAGATCAACAGTAGAAAAAAAAGAAGAAATGTCTTTCATGCAACAAATTCAGTTTCTTTATATCTGTTGTTCTTTATTGCATGGTGTGTCAGATGAATGAGAATAAAGAGTAAAGCGTTACCAGGAGGCAGGATTGTGTGAGAGAGCAGAACGAACAGGCAGCTGGGACAGTGAGAAAAAAACAAATCTGTAAAGACAAATCATCTGTGCGCTGATCCCTGTCTCTTATGTAACACAGAGGGCACCAAAGTGGGCGGTTTGGAGAGGGAGGGGGAGAAATGGGCGAGAGTGCAGAGAGAGAGAGAGAAAAGGACGGAAGAAACGGAGGGAGGGAAAGAGCAATGGCGAGGGAGGGGAAAGATAAGAAAAGAAGCTGGCAATGATGTAACCATGCAGCTCACACCTCCGGTCCCTGTGGATCTCTGTGCGAACAAACCCTCGTGGAGGGGATTATACACAACACCTGCTTTCACACAAGAGACACACTCATCCAGACTCATCAGAAGGCTGGAAACACCTCACAGAGGTTAGTTAGAAGCATTTGAATAAACCTCAGAGATGGTGGGCAACGCTAAATGTAAGAAACGGAGAGACAATGTAAGAGACAGAAGGGTAGAAGCCCATGAAACATGGAGGGAGCAGTTTACCGTGTCATGGCGTGTTTGGACCTAACTTTGAAACTCAATGAGGCGGGCATGGATCCAACAATGAGAAGTGGCGAACTGGATTTTGGCTCGTTTGTCTGGCAAAAATTGGGAATCCTTTTGAGTGACTGTGTAAGAGCGAGGCTGCGCCGAGGCTTGTTGCTATGATGAGGCCGGCGGGTGTGTTTGTTTTGATTCACTGTTTGAAGAAGCTCCGGACAAAGTAGGGAGGAATAATTGTAATCGCGGCTCATTCACTCATTTAAAATGTCATCGTGTCTGTACGTTCAGTTATGGAATAGCCCGCGGCATTTTAATCTTTTGCTTGGTGCATTGGCCGGACAGCTGGGGAGTCTGTTTCGGTTCCTCATCCCACGAGGCAGCGACCACAACCTCATTGAATCCTCTCGCAATAGAAAGCAAGATGCTCTGTTCTGACTCGCACCTTTTGGAAATGGATCAACAAAGGCAGAATCAGTGTGTTGTGAAATATGGAAAGTAAGCCAGGTGTCCCATTTTCAATAAGCTAGTGTTTCCGGGGCTGCTGTTGCTATCGTAAAAATGACGCTTTTAGGCTTGATTTAATTTGGCCGCTGACTCTCACCCCTCAATGTGACACCCCAGGTCACTTTTTGCATGTGTGCAATTAAGAATTAAAGTCACAACCTATTCTTGTGCATTGCATAAATAAAATAGGCAGTACAATTCTCTAAATAATTAATAAAACTAAAATGTAAAAGATGATGCATTGTCAGAATGGGGCTACTAGTGTCCCTTGTGCTCACAATGGCAATAAGTGATAAAATCCACCGGTGATGCATCCCGTGAGAAGAGAACATCCCTCATTATTTCATGCAAACTCCCAACATGTCTGAATTAAGCCGCAAGGTGACGGATAGATGAAGCCCGCAATGTTAATGTCCAACATGCTTGAAGAGGACTTAAGTGGGATCTTCATCCGGCCCGCTGAGTGTTGGACAGTCTGCAGTCTGTCCACTCAATCAGTCTCTTAACGATGGCCTTAATTTTCCAGGTCTGTTAGTGTAACCTTAGCATGCATCAGGATTTGTACTCTGCCAACTTAGTCAAGTGCTTCTGGAGCCGAGCCATGAGACGCCACAGTGATGGCACAGCTGTACCCTGGGCTATGGATGGATGGAGATAGTTACAGCTGATGTAATGAACATAAATACTTCATATAAACACAGTATGAGACTTAGTGATACGCTGATGAACAATGACCTATTTAAGTTGGAACGTGGTGGTTTAAGGAGGAGGTGATGGCCTAGTTGGACGGCGAGGTCGATGTATAATATCTCCGTGAGGAGACGTGTAGTACGAGCACACACACCTACACACATTCACACTTCTGCGTCACAAGTGTTACACGGCCACATTGTTGATTTTTTTTATTTACCGCGACTGCTTTTCACGAGCGCTCGGAGAGGATATGAACGTCTGCAAATCAATTTCTAGCACATTTGGATTTAAAGATGAGAGAAGGATGCCGCAGCCCACTCACTGCAGGAACGTTAGGCCAGAGGGCCTCTCCAGCCTCTCCAGCCTCTCCAGCCTCTCCAGCCTCTCCAGCCTCTCCAGCCTCTCCAGGACGGCTGCAAGCAAACCGTGCAGTCAAACCGAAATGAGCCACAGTTTGATCGCCCCCCAAACTTAGAAATGAGAATAAAGTGACAATGATTATTCCCCTATTTCAGCTTGATTAGTCGTTATCACCAGACATGTTTAGTGTGATTCCTGACCCAGACACAGTGTGTTTCATAGTGCAGCAGCAGGTATGGTTTTAGCTCATTGAAACGTTGAAGCTCGGGTTAGTACGCTTCAGAAACTAAGAGTACGCTAGATTTTTAAAAGGATCCAACCTAAGAAATGAAAGTAGCTCAGCACTAAATCCACAAATTTCTAAATTTAGCAAACCTCCCTCCATAGCCGCTCCATCCAAATGATAATTATGAATGTAAACCTCGAACATGGCTATTGTGTATACTCGCAGCTGTTGTCTAGCAGCTTGTGAAAGAATTTGGTCAGAAACAATGAGTGTACGTGCAGAATGGACCCAGACCGGCAGATATCATTACTCGGGTCAAATGAAATGATTGGATGGCCTTGTGGTGAGCCACAGACCGGCCGATTCATTTTACTTTTTTTTTTTTTTGTGTCTGAGCATTCGATTAATTGATTGCAGTGGAGATGTAATGAGAATTTCAACAAATGTAACAAAACAAATGTTTTGAAGCAGATTACCAGCCCTGCCTCTCATCATCAGGTGTGATTCTCAGTAATGGAGGCTGCACAGGGACGGCACATCAGTCTGTCAGTGAAATAAACTAATCACAGTCACTACATTGTAAAACTGGTGGCGACTGCTTGCTTCTCCTTTATTTCCCCTTGTGTACAGAACGGGGCATTGTAACCAAAGCCAAGGCAGAGACGTTGTGTTTGTGATGTGAACAACAAAAGGAAAACACAATTCAACCCTTCACTTGTACATGCATCACACTCAGCTGCTTCCTATGCAAAGTCTTCTGAAAATTAAATCAGCAGCTCAAAAATGAAGGAAAGAAATCCATAATGCAACATTTTTGCATCAACGTGTTGAAATCGACGATTCTAAAAGACCACAAAGCTAAAAATGTTTGTCCTAAACCTTCAGTCATGTTGAATCCTGTGAAACGCCGGCGACCTGGACGCATGGACTGAATTGGTGTTTACCGATCTGACATCAGAATGTAGGAGGCGATACAAAAGATCCTTTGAGACATTTGGAGACTTGAAATGTCAGTTTGGGTCTGTTGTCATTGTTCTGTGTTCTTGGCCCACTAATGATGTCAGTGGGGATTTTTGTTTTCTCCGTTTTTCCGTCCCGAAACTCTGGACCGGACCACTAAACCAGGGCCAAGGCCAGGACCTTTTGTTCCAGGGCGCTCTCTGCCCCGTCTTTTCACCCACTCTGAGACACACACACACACACACACACACACACACACACACACACACACACACACACACACACACACACCATACAAAGATGTGCTCCAAACCACACAGCAACTCTCCTGACGGGGGCGACTGTGCCTCAGTGGTTAGCAAGTCAGTCTTTCAATCAGAGGGTCGGTGGTTCAAACCCCGGCTCAGCCAGTCCATGTCGTTGTGTCCTTGAGCAAGACACTTAACCCCCATTGCTCACCGTTGCTGTGTTTACGGTCTACTGTATATCATGTAAGTCGCTTTGGATAAAAGCGTCAGCTAAATGTAATGTAATGTAATGTAATGTAATGATTTATAAAAAGAAAACTCTGATTTGTGAGTTATCGTGATTTTCCACAGTCTTTAATAAGGGGGCAATATTCCCAGCTCTATAAATGATCATTCCAGGTTATCCCAACATGGGATTCAACAACTTGTTTCCTCTAATATTGTCACATCACCTTAACGGATCTCTGATAACGAACTCGTTCTCTCTAGTTATTGAATGAACGGCTGTTAAACATCTGTAAACTCCTGCATTTTAATGAGTATACACAAAGGTACTTCTATGTTTGAGACTCATTTTTGCATAATCACAAATCAGCGGTGATGGAATATGGTCTCGATGTCGTATAATCCAAGGTTGTATTCACGGCGTCGTCCATTCATATTGCTGGTGAATAGCATTGAATTCATTTTACATGATAATGTAGAGCAGACTTTCAATCGGCGTCTTCGTTTTTTAATTTATATTCTGCCCATGAAATCAGGAACAATTTAATAAAATAAAAAAACACATATGTGTTTGTTTAATAATTATGGTTATTATTTTTTGTTTAATTAAATGCAGAGATGGTATCTCTGCTTGTCCCATAATTTAGATAATCCTTTAGTTTCAGTTCAGTTTAAATAAATTAGAAGTATTTCATTCAACCCATTTTAATATATCTCAATTATTGGCTATGTCAAACTAAGATATTACCAATCAACAGTAAATTGTGTTAATATGTGAAATTGAAGTTCTAATTAGTGAAAACTAAATCTTGAAGTTAAGTTAAAGTCTGGCGTTAGACAGCAGAGTGGTACATCACTATTTATCATTATTTATCAGCTTTTCATATGATTTAGTTAACATTTACCTCTGATTTAATGTTCTTTCCACAAGGAACACGTATACGAAGCGAGTGAAGCTGTTTTAGAGAACGACTTTATCTAATCACTCACACACACACTTGGAGGAGTTTCGTGTGTCATCTTCGATAATCTGCACAATGTGACGATAATTCCCCGACAGCCAATCGGAGCTCTCGGAACCGGGGTGTTGCCGTAGCAACGACACAGTGACAGCAGCAGATGGGCTTGCTGTTGAGAGGAGTGAAGGAGAGAGGTGGAGGAAGGGAGAGAACAGAGACAAGGACAAACGGAGGAGAAGAAGACGAGGCTCCATCGGGACCCATGTTTCCTCCAGGGTGTTTTCACCCTGTTCATTTTTAAAGAGACACTCCAGAATTAAAAATGCATATTTTTCCTCTTACCTATAGTGTTCTATATTGTTTCGGTGTGAGTTGACGAGTGTTTGGAGATATCGACCGTAGAGATGTCTGCCTTCACCTAAATACAATGTGGCACTCGGCTTGTGGAGCTCAATGCGCAAAAAAAATTATAACGGTAACGTCTCGCTACATAAATCATGACCAAGATATCGTGCGTCTACTTGTGGATGAGCTTCCATATATACACTATAAACATGAGTGCATGCACCCGTCCTCGAGGGTGACGAGGCTGGTGGGGGTCGATTTGGAGAAAGAAAATAGTTCCAACGTTAAACTGCTCACAACAAGGTCTGTGTATGATCTTGAGTCATGACCTTGAGTTTTTCAAACGTATCTGCACTTGGGGTGAACTGTCTTTTTAAATGATACGGGTATAGCTTAAATCACTTGTGTGTGTTCTATCGGTTGATGATATTACAGAATAAATAAAAGGAACTATTTATCAATCGGTCATCTGCTGCCCAAGGATTTCTGTTGGCGTCTTGTTTACATGCCGTCAGCTGTCTGTATTATGAGTTATTCCCCTCACTTCTCTCTCCTCTCCTCCCTCAGATTCATTACATTCTGCCCTATAACTCCTCTTCCTCCCGTCTTCTTCACTCACTATCTATTGCCTTTAAACCAGGGCTGAACTATAATGGAAAAATATATATTTTTGCAACAAACTTTGTGTTAAATTTACATTTACAAATAAGTACAAGTGCTAAATGTTACTCGATATCTGGGTCAGTGTGATTGTTCCTGTTTCACACCATCTTTTTAAAAACCAAAGTACTTAAATTAAGCAAATGCAATTTACTCCTTGCTACAGTGACTGTAGATAAAAAATAAAAATAAAAACAGGCTATTGTAACTAACTCATGTGAAAATCAGACTTAATATATATTATAAAGTTTTCATTTCATGTCGAGCATTAAAATAGTGTTGCTCGTGTGAGAACTACTTTGCCTCATCACATTATGTATAATTCAACATTGCAAAGTCAACATGAAATTGAGTCCTACTTTAATCCCTCCATCCCTCCCTTTTCTCTATCTTGCGTTTATTATTGACAAAGCAAATATACAAAGTGCTAAATATAAAAGTGCTTTACATAATATTTTAAAGGGCCATGGGATGAAGTGCTTAAGAGGTACTGGTGTCGCGTACGTCATTATCAAATGTCCGGTATGTGGCGGGGTCGGCTGTCATCGATCTGAAGTTCTCCCCTGTTCTCAAGTTCTCAGGATTTGAGGGGCTTCTTCGTGTTCATTTGTGCAGACGTGAACTGGTTGTAACCCAGGTGCAACATGAGACCGAGGCCTTGCAAAGCTTCCCGACCTCTTGTGCTTTGGCAGGTGCTGAACATCCTTGGACATCGTCATGTTACTGTAGCTCTGACCGTTAGTGTGCAGAAAGAAGCCTCCTGCTGTCTGTAATTATAGCCTTCCAAGAAAATGTTTGTTTTTATCTCAGTGCTGATCTGTGGTGTCAGTGAGCTGCTCATTAGCTTCATGTATATTCAAACGTCGTACAGCACAGACTCATTTAACACCTTTCTTGGAATCTAACCATTCATCTTTTCTGCTAATGTATGTCTAGACTGTTCCTCTCCAGACACTGAAAGTTATTTAAATAAATAAACCAACCTTAATAAAATGACCAGGACAAATTGTATTTATTTCATTTTCACATGGCCAGGTGACGAGGATTTACAGTATTTAACCCCAGAAACGTAATCCCTACAAATTCAGAAGGTTGGAATCAATTTCCAATTTCCATTTTTCTAAAGGTTCTTACACGTGTACACTGATGTTAGAAATCTGCTATACAAGACAGCTTTAGTTATTATATAATAATACATACATAAATATTTACCTTGGGCTTTAGTCTATGTTAGTCTCTTTAATCCTCTTTAGTCCTGGAACAGATACTATTTTGTGTTAAAGTGAAAAGAAAGGTGACGATACATTTCTAATATTTGCACCATTATATTTATGACTAAATTAACTCCCAAAAATGAGAATTTCAGATTAGTAACTGTGGTAATCTCACACCATAAACCCTTTTGTTCTCTAAATAGCAATGTCTAAACACATATGTATTTGAAGTAATAACCTTTTGTGTCTTCTGTATTTCTGCCTTCAGATCACAGAGCTGCTGGACGATGAGAAGTGCGAGGCCGAATGTGAAGAGTTGCCTCAGGACGGAGAGGAGGGTCCTGCCTCCTCTGACTCACCTCAACACACACTCGCTGACGACAGCCCCTCAGCCAGGTGAGGCACAGCGACTTACCTTACATCATTAGATCGGATGGGTAATCTGTTTCATTCTCTTTGGTCACCTCGTAATGAGGCTGACGTATTGAGAGAGGATGACATGAGACGGAGGTCCTAAAGTGATTTAAAAAACCAGCACATTAAAGTTACATGGTGTATCTGCTGCTTTGCTCTCTGGTCGACACACAGTTTGTTTGTTGTGTCATGGACGCGTTATTATAATATCTCATTACTGTCTAGTGGCGTTCATACATCTCTCAACTTGTCAGGAGTTTTCCTGCATTCACAGGTTATTTACTCAATGATGGATTTAGATCATTTGGGTAATCTCTGAATTGCCTTCTAGATTCAAATTACCAACAATTGTTCATAAAATGTGCTCCAGAAAGGAGTCTCCACACGTGATCACCTGCTCATTATTTAATGTCATATTTGTTGGAACAATGTTATGAGTAAAAAATCATCCAAAATGTGTGTTAAGTAGTTTTCACGGTAGTTTCCATTTGGTCACGCTAAAAGAGGCTCGAGCTCATGAGGATCTTCTCAAGTTCTTCTGATTTATTAATCTCCTTTATGTTGATTACTGAACACTGAACTCAACTTGTACATAGACATCTACACATTTCCCCGCCTGTGCTCTCAATCTCTTGCATGTGTCTAAAGAGAAAAGTGAGTGTGTATCAGTAAGAAATGCACAAAAGACTGACAAATATGTGAAGAGTCACACACAGTTTTTGTTGGATAAACTCAAGTCAGAACAAACACTAAAGGAAGTGAGTTATGTCGTATTCACCAAAGCAAAGTTGCAAAATGCTTCTTAATTAAAGCGTTTGGAGTGAAACATCAAACCAGAAGGTCAGTGAGCCGGCGCTCCGCTCAGCAAAGTGTCTCCCAGCAGCAGAGGACCGCAGGGTGATTCCTGTAAAAACACAGATTCCTGTGTCTGCACTTCACGTTATTCAGAATGAACAGGGTGGAGTTCTCATTTGTATTGCAAATGTGCTGTTTCACTCCCAAATTAAGAGTCGAAATTGTAGGCAAAATTTTCCTTTTTATTATTTAAATTAGCATGAATATCTTTGTCGAGGTCCCATTACAGTCATGCAGCTGCACATAATACTGTTACCTTTTTATTTGTAAAAAAAAAAATAGGACAATAAATCAGTCTGCTGTGATGCTTTACAACACTCACTGGGCTTTGCCTCTGTCTTAATCTGTGTGTGTGTGTGTGCGTGCGTGTGCGTGTGTGCGTGTGTGTGTGTCAGGGTCATGCTGCGAGTCTGGCTGCTAGTCCCACTGGCCTTTAAAATGATTACAGTGTAATCCATAATCCACATGCATACACACACACACACACACACACACACACACACACACACACACACACACGACTGAGACCATATAGCACATACAATATATCTCTGGCTGTAACTCGGAGACGAAGGCATAAATTGACGTGACTGGATCAAGGCAACATGTATGTTTTAAACATGTTGTCATGATCCCCACTGGGCCAGAGTTCAGCAGGATAACGAGGGCGTTCACATCGTGTTCGCATCGTTTGATATCTAAGTGGTTTACTAGTTAATACATTGTTTGTGGGGCAACACAAACGAATCCCTCTGTGTGTGTTTGTATTTGTGTGTGTTGTCCTGGTGGATGGTTTTACGTGGCAGCTGTTGTCCATCGGTTCTCAAAGTTTAATGATTGATGATGAATGTGTGTGTGTGGGGGTGGGGGGTAGTAGTGTACATGCAGCAAATTATTTTAATTAAACAACGCTGGCCAAAACCGTTTTTATCTTTCAGTCGCATGTTCTCGTTGGTAATAATTCTCTTTTAGCTGTTGCTAGCCTGCAGCCATCATGCCGTGACCTTGTCTAACCTCAGTGTCTGGTCTGGGGATTATTGCTGCATCCGTAGACCTGCATACAGAGTCTGCAGCCTACACCACAAACCCATTTAAATAATGTCGTCCCGGAGCTTAAAGAATGCATCTGATTAAATATCAAGCACTCTGAGTTCCTTTGAAGCATTTAGTCTACTGGCTCATCTGAAAGTAAGGAATGGGAATACTTCTGGGTTTTATGTGGAAACACGCATATTTTAGTTCCTGCTCCAACAGAAATCCCAGACGTGGACAAAAGCTCAATAATTACAGCACAATCAGAGATGATTGGTTATAAAAACACAATTGTACTGATATTGGATTACCCTCCTGATTCTGTGAATGTGGGGGAAGCTATGAACAAAATGACCAACAGTATTTGATTTTCTTGTTATGTTAAATACTGCCACGCAGAATACCAATTAACCTGATGATTATTATTATTTTATTGTTTGGTCTAAAAAATGTCAAAGGTGAAAACCTCCAAATCATTATTTCCCCAAAGCTCACGTTGAAATATTCAAATAGTTTCATAGTCCGACCAACAAGCCGATACCTTTAATGATCAGGATGCTTTTACAGAACCTAAGAAAGCCGGCACATTTTTACACGAAGGAAAAAGAAACCAGGGAATTTTGTAGTTGTTTATATAAAAATAGGACTTTTATTTACTAGAATTGTTGCAATTTCAATTTTTTTTTCAATTTTTATTTGAGGATAATTTGTTATTCTTTTGTGCGGAACATTTTACATCTCATGTAACATTTTCCAAACCAGCAGTCTCATGAATTATAAGAATGTGTGTGTGTGGTCCGTTTTAAAAACATAGCTCTTTTAATGAAAGATGAGTTAGTTGTTGTTTTGTCTTGCATCTCAGTTTGTTGTCTTTAATTTTGTGTCCATCCTCCAGCAGTGTTACCCAGTTTCCATTCTCTCAAAAACGCCGCCAAAGTAATTATAACCTAAAGCGCCGCCTTGCATTTCTTTAACTTGAGACTGCGTCTCATCAGTTATTCTCTGACAGAGAACGGGCTGTGCCAGCTCTGAAACAGAGAAAGTTCCCGTCTAGTGACTCAACGTTAACGGAGGCTGAGTTGTTTGTCTAGCACTTGACAGGCAGGCAAGTCTGTCCTGTGTGGCTGTTGCAGTGCTCCCTTAATAGACTCTGACAACACACACACACACCGACACACACACACACACACACACACCTTACACGTTGACACCCTCTGCTCATTTCAAATCTATATATAATCCCTGGTATTTATCTTCTGATCTCTCAGCTTCCCCTGTTACTACTTCCCTCCTCTCCTCTGCTTAAGTCTTCTCTCGATGTGGAAAGTATTTTTCACGAGGCCACTGAAATGTCCCGGCAGCCCACGGCAGAGGACTCTTGGGATGCCCTCCTGGCCCCGGGGAGGGAGGGAGGGAGGGAGGGATGGATTAACGGGGGGAAAGGGGGGAGTCACAGGGTAGAGGAGGGCCGTGGGGCAGCAAGGGGAGCAACTTGTGAACGATTTATCGATTGTTCGTTCAAAATGCAATGTCAGGCCTCTGGAGAGAAAAGGTCGACCCGGAAGATGTAATTTAAACACATTATAAAACACTTAGCTTCAATCTAGGACCAGAGTTTTGTATTGATTACCTAATATTTGACCAAAATTGTTCCGTGTAAATGGGCCCTTCACTCTGATTCACCACATCGCCCCTGCACTCAGTGTTGAATTTCACCTTTTTCATGACCTTTCAGTGAGCAACCAACACTGTGACAGCTGTCCGAGACATAAGCTGAAGTTTGTGATGCATCCAAACCCTCCTTGTGCCTTCTTGCCTTATTTTGTCTTAAAAGGAAGCTCATATTTGACAGAAACCATCTGTACGCTGTGCTTTCTTGGTACTTGATTGGTACATAAATGATGCTCATGTGTCATATCTGTCGCATATGGTGAATCATATGTCTGCAGGATTTCTACATAGAAATAAACACAGTATATGAGTTTGTGCAGTACAGGAGTACAGGTTTTGGTATTTTGACCTAGTTCATAAATCAACCCACTTTTTCACGTTATGAGTGACCCAAGGAAATAAGACTGCCACAGACACTCCTGACTAAAATGTGCAAAAAATAATTTTAAATAAAATAAAATAGATTATATACTGTGTACATTCACTTGAATTTGCATATTTTGAAGTATACCCTAGAGTTTGATGCACACAGGATGTGATTAATCAAAATGTAGGTTTAAAATCTAACTCCAGCATGTTGGCAGTGGCTGAGAGCATAATGGGCTTTTGGTTGGTTCTTGTGTTATAAATGATGACCCTGCACACAGGAAAAGTTTAGAAAACAGTCCATGTGCATATTGCATAGCGTAGTACATACTGCATGTTAGCGTTGCATAGTAATGTATAGAGACAACATAATAGTTTCTCAAGAGACACCTCTATCATCATGTGGTCCATTTAAAACTCAAATAATCCACTATTTATTACGATCACATATAGAAAGAAGTCCCCTCTCTCTCTCCCTCTCTCTCTATCTGCCCTCCTTTTCCTGCCTCCCTCACCCTTCACTTCCCGATTGTGTCGCGCCCCGGGCCCCTGCGCTGGGCACAATGTGTAATATGATGCACTAACTGACCCAGATAGCACCACGTGTGCTATCACTTCTCCCCCAGCTCAGCTACAGAAGTCCTATCGGGCTCTCTAATGAGCGCTCGCGTCCCTCGGTCTTCACCGGGAGGGAAAACAATCCTTTTGATTGTCGGCCCACGCACTGCTGCCGAGGCCTCTTCGGGTCAACACCTTGCCACTGTAGTTTATTTGTGTTGCTCACAGATGAGCACGTTGAATGTTGAGTTTAGAGTTTGGCTCAACACAAAACGAGAGCGAAGTCGTTCTTTATTTCCTTGAGGAATTTGTGGAATGTTGTAGAGTTTAGAGAGCTGGACGATGTAATAAGATTCCTCTCAGATTCATTGAAACACTTTTATAAATCAGTGGTACATCTGGCTCCTACTTATATGGAAGAAAAACTAAAGAGAAAGAGCCGCTGTGGGGTTATCTTCCTTTTTGAAGGACATTTCCTTAATTGGTTGTTTGATATCGACTTCTATAGAACAGTTAATTCTATTTGATTCAAATATTCTCTAAATTCGATGTATGATTCCTGACTTCAGGTTAGACATTTGGACTGGTTGTTTAGTGGGCACTACTCCTCTGAGGCTCGCAGGCAAAGACGCTGAAACTGCACCCAACATATCTGGTCCGGTCTCCTACAGAGAGAAGCCAGACACGCAAACATCTTAATTTATCAAATAAACTCAGGTTTTTCTGTTCATATTCTTGGTCTTTGTTGACGTATTTCACCAAAGCTCGTATTGTTAGGCTTCCCCTTTGAGTGCTTGATAAAACCGTGTGTAATCTCAAGCATGATATCCCGTCTTACTTTGATTTGAACCGAGTTAATCTGAAGTCTTGTCCTTTTGGAAACGCGCTGACACGAAGACATCATGAGGACAAAAAGAACCGAACCTAGTTTCCTTGTGTGATTGCTTTGCTTCAGTCGTGACTGTTGTGTTCTTTATCCGCTCCACATGGTCACTCATACAGTGCAGTTACAGATATAAGGGGCCATGTCCAGCAAAGGTGAATGCTATCCGGATACTGTCACTGTCACTTGTTACCCAATCACAGTGCAGGAGGGGCGGGATCAAAGACGTGATCAAACGTCTTTTACTATAGTATATCGTGCACGTTATCTTGTTGTTTTTACTTTAGGGTTTCCTTGTCAACGTTCCCCGTGTGGGATAAACAGTCGTCATGTTTCCTCGCCCACAAAATGCTCATTAGCCACACGGACCTTCGGGTCCATCTTCCTCCTCTACGTTGTCCATCCAGCAGAGCGAGGGCCGGAGTAAGTACTCCACCTTGTGTATGGGTGCTATGAGATTACATATCATGGCACCCAGGCGCTACCAAAGTCTCTCAACTGAAGAATTGTGCTTCCCGCTGGGCGTTTTTTAGAAGAGAGCCTGGCAAAAAAAACACTTTACGGGGACACGGCCCCTAACTGCACCTTTGAAACACGTTAATTACACTTGAAAACTCCTCTCCCTCTTTTCTCACTGCTGTTTTCCTCCCTCTTTTTTTTCCTCCCCACTTTTATTGTATGCATATGTTTCCCTCTGTGTCTCTTCATTCTCCGGACAGCTCTTTGGGCATCACTGTCACTCCTCTCCATCACTTAGTCATTCATAATCAAATGTATTGATGCCTATGTTTGTCTGAGAAGCTGCCATTACAAAAGGCTCTCAGAGGGGCTTTAAATAACACAGGTGTGCTTCTCTGATTGTGTGTGTGTGTGCGTGTGTGTGTACACCATTACATAGCCCTCTGACTGTTATAACTGCTGAATTTATATTTACCACTGAGTGGTCCAAAAGAATCCAACCTCCGCCCCTTTCTGACTCTTGATTGGCTCGCAGAAGTCCTTCCTTCTTTACGATTGGCTTCCAACTTCAGCCCGTCTCATCTCATTGGTCCTCCTGAGGGTTGTTGCCTGGTTACATCAGAAGCTCATATATTTGAGCAGAGCTCTGGATGTTTACTGCAGCACTTCTACAGGCAGTGCAGGTGGAAACAACCTCTCACACACACACACACTCATTCAAGAACACACACACACACACACACACACACTGGTCCAGAGGACGCCACAGAATGCACCCAGGCGATACCCCGACTCTGCTGCTAGACCTGACACCTCAAAGTGCTCAGCTGGGATAACCGACCCACTGGATACCAGGCCGAGCTACAGCCCGAGCTACAGCCCGAGCCGACACTGACGGAGAAGAAACCTGACGGAGAGGCTGAGAGTTCAGACAGAGCGAGCTGAACAGCTGGATACGGCTCCTACAGGAGATGTGTCAGGTGGTTAACAGGCAAAAAGACAAAAGCGACAGAAATCGTGCTGAGTTTGGTTAAAAGTCAAGCCGACTTCTCTGCGCGTGTCGTGAAATAGAAAACACGCCGGACTTTCAATAACCCGCACTGGGCGGCGGAGGAAGAGGCTCAGCAGAGAAAGTGACAAACGGCCCGTCAGACATACGAGGCAACCACCGAAAAACCTTCAGGCTGAAACAAAACAGAAAGGACAGATCACAGTGAAAGACACACAGCTGGGAACATAAGAATGGCTTGTGACATTCTGCTTCAGAGGTAAACACCAGGGTTGTGTAACGTCTCGAGTCTGACTGGAATACAGGATGGATGGATGGATGCATCGATGGATGTGATGGCAAATGTGGTTGGATGATAGATAATTAAATGAATGAGCATCGGTGGGTTTAAGAAAGGAACGATGGCACGAGAATGGATGAATGAAGGAGAATAATCAACAAAGAGATAAAAGGTGAAAGCCACAATGGATCAACTTGTGAATTCATTAGTGGAAGGTTTTAAGTGATGTAATATATTTTATAATGGAGGGAAATTAGATTGGATCGAGCATTCTTGCTTATTGGTTGGTTACCAGGCAGAGATGAAAAAAATAATGCAGGAGGAAGTCTGTCTGTTCTTGTACGGGAATAGAAACAGGGCAAGGCATTACATAGCAGCTGATATTGTGTTACGCAATAAGAAGTAGGCAGAGGGGTCTGGCTGAGAATGTGTCAGCAAAGTGAGGCTGAAATCATTTAATCAGTGTTTTCTCAATCAAACATACTGATTTTATATATCTGAGGCATGTAAAGGTGCACTCATGAATGCAGGAAGTGGTTGGACGTTTATTACCAAAAGTATGCTCTTGAAAAATATGTTTACGTTAGAGAAGTGGACTATCTCGATTATGGTTTTGACGATTGGTCAATGAAGTAATGAATTGATTTACAAAAAACTATTTGCCAAAACATTTAGGAAACAATTATTCCTTAAAAGTCTGTAATCAAGACACATTTTCTCAAATGCAAACAATTATATTTTTCATTATTGATTGACGGATATTTTCTTGATTTTCTTGATTAGTCTATTAAATATAATAATTTCTCACAGTCCATGGCAATGTTAAAAAATAAAAGAAATTTGAAATTTCTCTCACAAATTCTCACATTTCAAGTCCATTTTCCGACCCCGACCCTCAGGTCTGTGACCTGGTCTACGTTTGAGTAGTTGATGCTCGTCTCTCTGAGAGTTTCTTGGCCCCGACACGAAGCTCCCTAAATGTTTACTCTGTCAGAGGCTGCGAGACGAGCTGTTAATGAGATGCAAGAGGATGCTTCGGATTCTGTGTGAAGGGAGACATGTGTCTGACATACAATATATGTGTGGTATAAATTTAGAAGTAAGTGTGTGTGTGGTGGTGGTGGGGGGTATGTGTGTGTGTGTGTGGGTGGATGCGTAGACTGCAGCAGTCTGTAAGACCTCCCAGCCAGAACAGAGCAGGCCTGCTGACAACAGCACCTCTGAGGAATCGCAACTAACCTCGAACTCACACACACACGCACACACACACACACGCACTATATTGTTTCCTTTATATCGAGCATCCATAGTACTGCTGTAAATAATCCAGGGCCACCTTTACCTTTTCGGCGGCGCCGTCTGCACTGATGACACAAAGTTACTGTGTTGACGTTTTGTTGTGTTTATTCAACGCAGCAGACAAAACCACAGCGATGCTGAGACGTTTTTGTTGTTTAGTCAGTCAGCTGAGGTGAGGCCAGCGTTTAAGCTCTGCAGTAAATCCTGTGTGGAACAAACACTCCGGTCTATATTTGTGACATGTGGTGTGTAGTACGTACGTTTAGGCCAGTTGTTTACACGACAACAAAAAGTAGCTTGGCCAAAATACTGAAAGGCAGCAGAGCTGGATTGAACCGTGCATTGTTAAAACAGAGTTATAGCAAGTATAGTTTTTGGAATAGAGCACAAAAATAAGCCAGAAATAGGTTATCAACAGCAGGGCTAACCAGGATGTCATCTGCACATGTATGAAGGGTTCAAGCTAACATTACCATATGAAGTGTAATATTACGTGCAGTACACTAAAAGTTAAAACCTGCGGGTCAGTAATGTGTTAAACTGGCAGTACATGTGTAGATTATGGAGTCCACATTGAACTTTTCTCCCATGCTAAAGTAGATGGATGCTGCTTTGAAGTGAGCATATCAAAAATAGCAATGATCATCACCGCTTGATCCTATTTGAATTCTTTTTTCTTTTTTTGCTTCTGAGACGTTATGGAAGTGTCTACTCGGATCACTTTAAACGGTTTTAGTGCCAACAAACAGCTGAAGGTGTTATCACGCTCTTTTCCTCTTCGGCCGTAGGGCAGCAGCTGATCTAATCCGTTCTGCGTGGAGAACATTTCAAAGCTGTTATTCCCCAACTGCTGTCGGGTTTAAGGCCAAGATCAACAATATGAGTAAATACTTAACCTTCAAACCACTCGGAGTTTGTTTAAATGTGTCCTAGCTGCATTGTATGCACTCCAGCATGCATCTTCATTGAAGTGAACCGTTTTTATCAGGGCTTTTTTTGCGAAATAATTAAATAAACAATCAAACTTAGAAACACACAAAACATTTTAAGAAAGCTTAATTACCCTTATTAAAGAATAACTCAACAACAATGGCATCTGATTAAAGTTTCCAGGCGTGGTCAGAAATGTGCTCTGAGATGTCACATGACAGGTGAGGGATGTTTCCCATCTGTCATTAAACTTTAAACAACACTGATCACACCAGATATTATACAAGAACACATATCCATTGACGATATTTCTGCAGAGTGCCGAGGGTTATGAGTTGCGCCTACACTTATGAAGGTGAGATAAAAACATGGAGGCTATGTAGTCTGAACCAAGATGGCAAATTATAATCTCAACAAAATAGCCTCCACTCCGACCACAGCGAACGCTCAGTATTGGGGCGACTGTGGCTCAGTGGTTAGCAAGTCAGTCTTTCAATCAGAGGGCCGGTGGTTCAAACCCCGGCTCAGCCACTCCATGTCGTTGTGTCCTTGAGCAAGACACTTAACCCTCATTGCTCACCGTTGCTGTGTCTACGGTCTACTGTATATCATGTAAGTCGCTTTGGATAAAAGCCTCAGCTAAATGAAATGAAATGTAATGTAATGTAATATTGGTTTTGAATTCCAAATGTTGCAAAATTGCCACTTTTGCTTTTTGCGTTGACACCAGATCCTCCGTCCTGAGCCTCAGTCGACTCACATTACCTTCATTTGTGATCTTAGCGAAATCAGCTGGCATCACACCCAACAGATGATGTCACAGTGAGCTGACACCCTGCAGTACACTCCTACTTTAAAAGCAACATTGCATTTGTGCAAAATACCATTAGATTGTTTTCCACTTAAATTATTATTATTATAGATACTATATTATTACATCTTCAAGCCATTGTACAAAAGTAATGTTGGTAGTCGCAATTAATATTCATAACAGAATGGAAGTATGCGTGTTTGTTTTGTTAAGTTAATCTTTGTTTCACGATAGTTAAAGGTGTGTGAGATGACGTGTGTATTGGACAAGTAGAGGCTGGTGTTTCGTCCGGCCATGTGCCTGAACCAAAAGGGCTTTGCAAGATACGTTGTTCTCTTCTTGGGTGTAAAGCATCTGACAGCTAGTGAAGGAAAACTCAATCAAAACCACTTCCAGCTACATCAGGGGCCTAGACTACGCAGTCCTGTCTTCATGGGGTTCTCAGCAGGGAAGAAAAGCCCAAAAGGGCCTATAAAGGGTGTCATGGAAGGTCCTTTAGGGCTCGTAGACGGCGATAGAAACGTTATCTCCGCTGCTTTCATGAGCTCGAGGAGGGCCGGGACACCCTAAAGGCCACAACAACAATTTCAGTCCAAGTCTTCGGGGGCAAAATGGTGTAAGATCAGATATTATCTGTGCTACTTAATTCGTGTGGAGATTACGTAACGTCCTTCAGGACCCTATCAAGGGTCTATTGTTAGTGAAGCAGCCACCCGGCCGGCTCCCTCAGGGCACAACTCAGCAGGAGAGCCTGAGCTGTCAGATGTTATCGGCCGCCTGCGACTTCCCGTTTAAAGAGCAGTTCTCTATACGACTAACAGTAGAAGAAAGCGAGGAGGGGTCCAGATGAAGGATCTGGGTCCAGATAATTATGGACTCAAAAATAGATTGACTTTCCACAAATCCACAAGCTAGTTTGATATTATCCAAGTATTTATTAAGTCGACTTGGGAGTGCGAGCTAATACAAAATAATGTCTGTTTTTATCTTTCATTACTCACACACACACACATTCTTTGGGCAGTTTTGGCAGGCTTACTGTTCCCTTTGAGTTTATCACACACACACATTCACGGTCAAGGTTACGGAGCCAGAAAGAGGGAACGTCAGACACTTCTCTTACATTCAGAGTAACAAGGACGAGGGGAGAAAGATCGAGAAAGACCTCGAGAGAAAGATGACAAAAGGATAAAGAAGATTTGATATTTCTGTATAAAGCATCGGAGAACGTGAGGAAGAGAAAGGAGGCAGGCAAGAATAATAATGATGGTATGTAAAGTGGTATGTAAATACAAAGACACATTTAAATCAGGAGGGAAATAATGAGAGGGCAGAAAAGAGAGTTGGGTGACAATAACAGAAACAAGAAACGAGGGAAGAATAATAAGAATATATGGAGAAAGAAGAATAAAGATGGGGGTATTATTCCTTTCTGCCATTAATAATTCAGTCTATATCGATCTACTTCAGGACTTCTTACTGCATTAAGATTGTGTGCGTGCGTGCGTGCATGCATGCGTGTGTGTGTGATTGTGTTAAAGAGCCAACATACATCCACACAAAAAGGTTGCATAATGTCAGCTGCTGCTTTCCTAATGAGATGAGCTTGAGTGTGTGAGTCACACACACGCACACATTATATATGAGATGTAGCCGTGCACTTGGGCATAATGTGGAACGACCTTGTGTAGTGTGTGTGTGTGTGTGTGTAGGAGTGTTATATAAAGCTGGAGTCCTGGCGTGTGTGTGTGTGTGTGTGTGTGTGTGTGTGTGTGTGTGTGTGTGTGTGTGTGTGTGTGTGTGTGTGTGTGTGTGTGTGTGTGTGTGTGTGTGTGTGTGTGTGTGTGTGTGTGTGTGTGTGTGTGTGTGTGTGTGTGTGTGTGTGTGTGTGTGTGTGTGTGTGTGTGTGTGTGTGTGTGTGTGTGTGTGTGTGTGTGTGTGTGAGGCCAGCGGCAGGCTGCTGAATCAACAGACACATCTGATCCCCGTTTCATCTCTCACACACACATGCACGCACACACACACACACTCTTCCTTTTTTTATGGAGGAACATTGAAGAACAAATATGATTTGACACACACACACCCGTTTATCTGATCAGCAGGGTTTAGCAGAGCTCTGTAGCCTAAATAACAATCTGCCCACCCAGAGTGGCGCCAGTGACCAAAACTGTGTGTGTGTCTGTGTGTGTGTGTGTGTGTCTGTCTGTGTGTGTGTGTGTGTCTGTCTGTCTGTGCGTGTGTGCATTTCTTGAGAATGTCTTTTGGCACAGGGGATCTTAGATTAGAAGACATAACTTCATTATGCAGATTTGTGTTACTCGGCACTTGATCTCTGACTCTTGATTTTTCTAACACACACACACACACAGACAGACAGACACACAGACAGACACACACACACACACACACAGAGTATGCCCAGATGTATTCATGGTTATTGTCATTCTTCTTCCCTGTTTTGACTCTAGCTGCCCGACACGCTCCAAGGTCATTTCATGTCAACCTGGGAAGGAAGTGGAGGAGTACGTGATGTTCTAACCATGTTGTCTTTTCCCCTCTCTACAGCTCCCACCTCTCCCCTATATCCATCCTGCCTGCTGACTCTGCTGAGTAAGTGACACACACACACACACACACACACACACACACACACATCAGCAATTTACCCACTCACGATAACAGGCAGTTCTTTATGTACACACACTGTAGCAACTTGCAGACATGCACCACCAAAATTCCAGCGACACTAAGAAACGGACATTTAATTGTATGAGCACCTGCCTGTAAAAACAAATAACTCTGCAAGCAGGCAGCTGCTCTTCAAATGTTCTGAAGAGGGTGATAGCAAACTGTAAACAGGGTAAGAGAGCCGGGTTGGTTGAAGTGTTAAGAGGAAGTGAAGGGCCATCGGCTCAAGAGGCAGATGAAATAACAAGAATCCACCGAAGAAGAAGTGCAAGCAGCGTTGTGGAGAGTTGGGAGGAAAGTGAGAGGTTACGAGGAAGTGATGAGGAAGAGGAAGGCCTTGTGTTTTGATGATGGAGCTAAACTAAAGCATTTTGTGCGGCTCTGTGCTTTTAGAGCCCAAAGGACATGAACCCAGCAATCACATGACTGCCAGGCCGCTGCCGCTTTACTGCATGACATGGGCACAGAGGGAAATCAGCTACTGTGGAGCTATATATATATATATATATATATATATATATAAATATGCTATAAAGAACATGAGACCTGAAAGCACAAAGTAGTCTCAGGAGTAACACGTGAGAACAAAGTCAGTCGTCCAATTCAACTCGTCAATAACAAAAAAGAACAAAATGGCACCAAAACAATTATCAATAATCATCATTTCTGATGTAACTATTTGCATTGGTTATCAACTGATCTGCAGATTTGTATTTCTTTTTTGCTAAATCGTGTTTATAGAATGTCAAAGCGTTTCTGATAATTGCTTCATTATTTCCAATTAAATACCAATGTGCTATGTATCTGACCTGAGCCCAAAACAAACCCTTTCATGGGTTTTACCGTAAATGGCGATGGATTTGAAGCCCGAACAGAGTTATGTTCCAGCTCCAAGTCTTCCATTCAAAACGGTGTAACTTTATTGATATACATATGTTGTCTACACCACACACAGTGAGATATTACCTTGATTTGATTAAAGAATGGAGATGTGAGATGATATAAATGTAAAGAATAGAAAACAGCTGATGGCGTACGGTGCATCCGGAGCAGCAGGTGTTGAGGAGGAGTCTGAGGGGAGCTGGGCGTTTTCCCAGTTAACGTCTTTTTTCTACCAGGTCTTCAACCTCCGCTGCTGTCTGAGACATATCAGCCTGCAAGAAGCCAGAGTAAATAAGGGAGGGATACTTTATGATCCCATATGGTTAAATCTCAGCAGAGCCGGTGGATCAGCCATCACATGTCAGTGTGGTGGAGGTCCGAGCGTGACTGCTGCTGTTACCTTTTATGCCTATAAATGTCCTCCCTCCTCTCTGGTTTATAGCTCAAGCTTTATTAATCCTTTCATATCTGGAACAGGTTTGTTTTTACTTAATAAGGACTTGTGAAGTAGCCCAGAATGGAAAAGAAACCATTTCAGTGGTTATTAGACTCTCACCATGTTGGATTCATCTTCCACCGTAACGTCGCTGCCACACACACTCCTGTTGTTTTACGTGGAGATAAACACATCGTCATTTGAAGCTCCAGTCGCTAATTGATTAGCAGAGGCTGATGATGACAGGTAGGATTATGTGAGGATGCTTACAAATGGTTCCAGGACTTGAGCTGTGCATCATTACTGGTTTCTGCTAAACCTTAATCTGAAAATATAAGTCTTAATTAAATGGGTGAACAATGCATCGACTCACTGGATTCAGTATAACTGAAGACAATAACACACAAATTAATCTCATGCAGAGACAATTCAGTGATTTAACACATCATTGAACCCAATTTGAAGTACAGAGGATAGTAGCTTTTTAACAGTTTATTAAGAAGTTATTTTACTGTGAAAACATTAAGATGATCAGTCAGAAGAAATTGGATTGTTTGAGTCATAATATAGTACATTTTTAGTTTTTGGTTAATGTTAGTGTCTGCAGATTACAGTTTTTAAAAAGCATCATACTCTGGGGAAATTAATATTTTACAGGACAAATTATTACAGAAGTTGTGTGTTTATTTTCATCTGTGTCTAATTTATTTATGGCAGATATTTGAACATTTTCTTGCCCTGAATTCTCTGTTTAGAACTGAATATAATTTAAGATAAGATAATCCTTTATTAGTCCCGCAGTGGGGAAATTACAGGATTACAGCAGCATTGCTCAAAAAACAAGTAATATAAATAAACAGTAATAAACATAATAAAATAAAATAAACAGTAGAAAAATATTGAATATACATAAGAATACTTGAATATACAAGATATTGCACAGAATGAATTAAAGTGTTTGTGGACTACTGGTCAGCTCATTGTGCAGTCTGACAGCAGCGGGAAGAAAGGACTTGCGGTACCTCTCCTTCATGCACCAGTATAATTATTAAATATATCAGATACAACCTGCAATATTAGAGCTCTGTTCTCTCCGTTAGTAAATAAATACTAAAGTGATGTGAATCAACAAGCCTGATACGTGCAGTATTCCATATTGATTGATATTTAGAGGCTAATTCATGTGGATTTAAGAGGACATTTTTATTGGCTGCCACTGCTGAACACACAGATCTTATCCAAAGTGGTTATATAAACCTTTGCCTTTGATCTTGTGTTGATTTTATTACTGGGAAACTGAGCGGTTACAGTTTACTCTCACTAACTCAAGCGCACACTTTCAGGGTCACCTTGATAAACCTAATACAGCATTTAGGGTCAGATCGTCCTGTTTGTTTGAACTGAGGCTACGATGCAGCACATCAGAATCTGAGGAAAAGGCCTTTTTTAAGTGACACTTAATGCATCATCACGCACAATACCAAAGTATGACCACACAAATAAATCTTCACGAATTTCTCCTGTGTGTTTTCTTCCAGGATAATCCAGCGAACCATCAGGGCCGCAGTCGAGCAGCACTTCTTTGAGCTGAAAACCTCCATCGACACCAACTATGACAGCCAAGGGTGAGGGTCCAGACGCACACATTAACATTCACACCTGTACAGTACACGCACAAACAGAAATACACTCGGGTCGGGTTCACTTTCACACCGAAGCGCTGTACAGAAAAAACATGTTGTGCTCTACTTTCTGCACCTGCTGGTAGGAACATGCGTTACACAGATTCCTCCGCGGCCATGCGGACATCTGATGACTTTCTGGGAGCATATTTGCCATCGTGAACATTATGTACCGAGGCACGGAGCCAGCCCGGGCGCTCAGGTTACCGGTAAACATATTGACAGCTGTGAAGTTAATTAGCAAACGCGACACGTTTAAGGGAGCAGCTGCTCCGTGGCCAGTCACCTCTGAGACAAAACAACATGTCACGGGAATTTTATTCTGCATACCGAAATAAGTTAACATGCTTTACCACCATACATGCACAGCGGCAGGGTTTTAAGTTCATCTTTTTATTCCCGTGTTTTTTTTTGTTGCTCTGCAGGGTGAGTCCCAGTGAGCCTGCAGAGCCGGGTTGCCATGGCGGCGAGGCGCAACAAACTGACCCCGAGGACAGTCCCTGCGACACAGAAGGGGAGACCCCACTCACACAGACCGAGCAGCTCATACAACAAAGCCAGGAAGACACACAGGTTTGTCGGAGACACAGAAACACACACGCACACACACACACACACACACACACACGCACACACACACGCACACACACATGCACACACACATGCACACACACATGCACACACACACGTACTGTCAAATTAATGCTGCCCATAAACACCTGCACATGCTCAAACGCACACTGTTGATATTTTAGGTTCGAGGCTAATAATAATAATAATAATACTTTTATTTTATATAGTGCTTTTCTAAGCACTCAAAGACACAAATAGACGTTCAAAACACACACAAACGCAGAGCACAGCATCATCCATGTTTCTCTCTCACAAACACACACACAGTGGAAATTTCCCTAAAAAAACGTTCACAAACAATACACAGAGCCCAGCCAGTTGCTGTGTGGGCCGCCAGCATATTTCCCATCGCTAACCTCCTTCCTGTCTCCGTCTGTTGGGTCGTCCCAAGGCTGAATGTTTGATTTTATCAGCACAGTCCATCTTTGTTCTGTTCTGATGGTCACAATAGCTGGAACAGACCTGCTTTACTAATGTAGCGCACAGATTAATGAACACGCTGAGTCAGCGTTTGGTTATAACTTAAAGAGGTGAAACCTCCTTCTGAGGTTTGACCAAAGATGGACTGCATCACCACCGATCATATCCACGTTTTACACCCTGTGGGAGTCATAGTAGGTTGTTACGTTTTAAGTGCTAACAGTTTATTTTCATCAATTGATTTAGATTTTTCTTTTGTTCGCTCACTTTGCATTTTGTTAATTGATGAAATTAAACTGTCAGCACTTCTATTTTTGAAAGCATTCTTAGTTTACAGCATTTGTTCACACCTGCCTAAAACTTTTGCACAGTATATATATATATATATATATATATATATATATATATATATATATATTTTTTTTTTTTGTAAGCCTGGCTACAGCTGAAATAAAAACCCCTCAATGTTAGTGTCCCCACTCTCCTTACATGGCAGACGGAGTGAGATGAGCCCCGAGACTAATGAGAAAGCTGTCACCTCTCTATACAATAGTCTGCCTCTTTAAATAGAGCAGCCGAGAACCGAAGAATGAATGACAGCAACACCTGTGGTGCCAAATTACAATAAACACAATAAACACACCCACCATTTACTCTCTCAGCATCACAGTTTGAATACCATGTTGTTGTTGTTGTGCAGCCGGTCACATCCACTCGTCAGTCATGCTCCGGCTCTTCTCCACAACTCATTCACTCCACAGTCGTGTGATATCCAACGCAGCTTACAAACCCAACACAAACACTTTGATGTGCATGTTCAGAGCCTTAAATAAATACATAAAATAAAACTGCAGCATTAGTTATGATGACCACAATGGAACCTAACAGTCTTTAAAGGGATAAGTTGGATAATTATTAATTCATTATATACAGTATATTTAAATAAAACATTATCTCATTGGTAATTGTGGTGAAACTGTATGCATGTTAATGTGCTGAGGGGCCCAATTCAATATTTATTCATGCTGGATTTCTACCATTGAAGTAAAAGTACAGAAAAACCCAGCATCCCCTTATAGTCAAAATAAAGTAAAACATGATGTGTGTAGTTTTGAAAAGTAAGAATGCACCTGCTTATGTCAGATTTATATTCTTGCCTTTTCATGTCACTTGCTCTGCTCTTAGGTTTCTAATTTTCATTCATAAAAACTGTCAAATTAATCGTAAATCCTTGCTGTTGCTTTCTCCCAGGATTCATTTGACTCTGGCGCCGCCCTGGAGGAGAGCTCTGGTATGGACCTGGATGCAGAGGCCGTCAGAGATGCTGAGAATAACATCAACACTGCCAGGTGAGCTGGGTGGACTGTCAGCCTGCTTAAAAAAACCTTGTTACGTTTTCTTTGTAAAGAATATACAACCAAAATTATCAGAGTGAGATCAAAGTACCATGCCCAGAAGTTCATGACTAAGGAACATTTTCGGCGTCATTTGGACTGGGTAGATAGATGTATATATGTTTCTGCACAAGTAGTTCGGTGCCTCGTGAATCCCAGTAATGTGAAAATATGACTTCCCATATGATATCCCAGACAGAAATCTTCTTTAATAAGTGCAGCGATGTGGCTTTGCACGGATCACTTGAAACCTCACGTTTACAAATCACTTGGACGCGCTGTTAGCCGGGGCTCATTTTTACCCTGAAACAGACCGATACTATCTCTGTCTCTCACGCACAACATGCATATTACCTCACACTGCACTCTCTTGTAGTTTGACCCGTCACACACTGTGTCACACCTCCAGCTTCTGATGCTGAACAAGCACATGTATTGTACTGCGGCCGGTCGGTGTGTCACGCAATGCAATATCGTGAAAGCGGTGCAGGAAGCCGACGATTAAATTCTGTTCAGAGGGAAAAGGGTCAAAGTTACTCGGCAGGACAAAACTATCAATAGACGCAGGATAGATTTTAGTTGTGACGAGTGTCAGCTGACTGCAAACTGGGTTGAAGAATTATGACTAAAGTACTTTGGGATCTCCAAATTCATCATCATGAAATTGTTCTGTCCAAAAAAAATTAGTATTTTTATTTTGCTCAAAGGCAAAGATTGTGAAGCTCAGTGCTGTAACTATTAAGTGTTTGCACTTGATTTATTTACATAGCGATAAACAATAAATCAGATATCTGAGAAATAAATATAAAGCATATGTCCCCTACAAATGACGATTTGGGAAAATATCGGTGGTATCTTTTTTCCACTTTACTTTTAGCCCTAGGTATTTGTTGAAGTTGATCTCATCTCCTGTCTCTGGTTTCAGGCAGGACCATCAACCCTGTGACAACATGGAGCAGACCCAGACCGACACCATGAGCTGTGTGAGTATCGATGAGTGGGAATGTGTGTGTGCATTTCATTTCTTTTAGATTCATTAGGCAAAATATTACATCACGTTTATCTTCCAGTATCCTTTGTTCACTTTTAATTAAGTCATCTCTCCGCCTCCCTACGTTTGTACCTTCATCTGGAATGTTTCTTTCCTCCCGTCATTCCCTAAACTGTTTCTTTCCTCCCTCCTTCCCGTCCTCCTCCAGGATCCGGGTTCATGCCGCTGTGATCAGAACGCCAACACCAGCAAGACCAACAGGAACCACCCGTTGCCATGCCAACCAAACTCTGGCCACAACCCCCACCTCCAACTCTTCCCCGACAGCCAATGGGAAGGTAGGAGATATATGTCCAGTCACTACCCTTCCCATGGGTCTCTATTTGAATGGGAGTTATGTATTTATGGATCTACAAAACACTGAATCCAAAGCAAAAGTTCAATGTTTCAAAAAAATTATTTCTCCCAGTTGGCAAAATGCAGTTATTTTGCTATATTTGTGAATAACATTTAAGATTAAAAGTCCAAGTGCTTAAACTTAAACATCCTTAGTATATTTAATTTATTTCAGAATCTAAAATGTACTCCAAGGCAGAAAAACATGAACAGTTGTGTTAATTATGGAGAATTACTCAGGTAGAACTTCCTGGACTGAATGAAAGTTCAAGCGTGAAGTTGTTATGAATGATTGACCTCACAGCTCCTCGTCTCTGCTGTCTTCTTCTTCTTCTTCTTCTTCTTCTTCTTCTCCTTCTTCTCCTTCTTCCTCCTCCCTCCCTCTTGTCCTCCTTCCATCCAAACAGTGTCACCCCCCTCCCATCTCCATCTTCCTCCCATAGACTTCTCATGTATGCACCTGCAGAAAGAAGGCCAAGGTGAGTAGTTTAATGTCCACCAGCCTACCTGCTTTCCTTTGATTATTTTATATAAGGGTGCTTCGATCAGGATCTTTATGGCCGATCACCAATCACAGGGTCTATTTGAAGCCTTTTTTTATTTATTTAACTATTCACATTGTAGTATTACAATTAAGAAATGAGAAAGTGTCATGTCAACTGTTTATTTATTGGCAGTTGACATGTGCAACATAGTCCACTCTTTCTCATTAGCCCCTTTTATAAGGAAGACCACTTACTACACCAAGGTGTGTGTGTGTGTGTGTGTGTGTGTGTGTGTGTGTGTGTGTGTGTGTGTGTGTGTGTGTGTGTGTGTGTGTGTGTGTGTGTGTGTGTGTTTTTAGTCCCACCGTTCTGGCCATTTACACATTATATTGTCCGATAACGACCGGTGGCTGATTGATCAGAGCACCCTTCATTTATTTATGGCGGTTGCTCGCTGGTTTGGATTTGAAACCTTATTAATATTATTATGACACGTTTAAATTTGCTTGTGTGAGTACTGATCATGAATAGATCCTTGCATGCGACACACTCTTCTAATTCTCTCTTTGTCTTCCTCTCATCTTTGCCCTTACCGCTTTGCGACACCTTTCCTCTCTGACTGTTTCTCACCCCTGTCTCGTTATCACCTTGACTCCCCCTTCCCTCCCCCTTCCCTCCCCTTGACGCAGCTCATTAGCATATCGCTGACAGTCAGGACTCAGCAGGGCATCGCTGAAGAACATTAAAGTTGTTTAATTCTTCCATGTTGTGTTTGATATGTACCTCACGTGTTATACACTCAAGTAGTACTACATGAATTATTCCATTTGTCTTTTCTCTCCCTCCTTTCCCGACGCCTGATAACGTCTGATTCGCTCCTCCCTTTGTTTCCGTCCTCCTCGCTGCAGACCCCGTCCCCGCGTTCAAATCCTGGCAGGACGACAGCGAGAGCGGCGAGGCCCAGCTCTCCCCGCTGGCCGGCCGCATGGTCACGCTCCCCCCTCTGCTGCTGCTGGAGGAGGATGGCGAGGAGGACGTGGAGGAGGGAGGGCAGGAAGCCTCCCCCTCCTCCTCCCGCTCCCACCCTCACCTCCTGGCGCGACGCTTTCTGGACTTTGGAGCGCACGGTGCCCAGCGGTTCCTGCAGCAAGACCCGGACGTCACCTCCCCCACCAAAGCACAGAGGTACGACGGGGCGCCGGCATCCAGCTCACTCACTGCTGACTGGTCTCTGTGTGGGTTTGAAGTCTGGAATCACACCCACAGACGTTGTATTGCAACTCAGAGCAGAAAGGTGTTGTGTTCATCCATCTCTATGCATCCTCTGTCTCTCCAGGCCACGGCGAGCATCGTTTGGCTCCAAAGAGGCGATGAGAGGAGGCGATTCAGTGACCCATCAACTCACCAAGAAACTTCAGCACCTGAAAAAGAAAATTAAGCAGTTTGAAGAGCAATTTGAGAAGGAAAGGAACTACAAGGTACAAATAGATATGTGAACTGACGCTTGAATATATGCTGATTTTTGTATTTTTGAGCAGAAATATGACTCGCATACTGTCCACTTGTACTCTATTCCTTTACCTCGCTCTGACTCCTCTGTCTTTGTCTCCCAGTCGCTCTCCTCCTCTCTTTATACTTGAACTACAAGATACATTTTCATAATAATAAGTCTATTTTATATAAAGACAGAGCCTACGTTGGTGTTGTAAGTTCTGCGTCAGCGTCTTTTCAGTATTAACTCGCTCCTCTTCTCCCTGCAGCCCTCTCACGGAGACAAGGCAGCTAACCCCAAAGTCCTCAAATGGATGACCGACCTCACAAAGATCCGCCGGCAGATTAAAGGTAGAACAACTGGCTCTTTTTCCCGTGAACGGGAATTTGTGTGTATGTGTGTGTGAGTGTGTGTGTGTGTGTGTGTGTGTCGGGGTTAGAGTGTCTATGTGCCATCCTGTTCCATGCCGGACAGCTTGACCCTCCCCACTCCTAACCTTTGACCTTTGTAACAACACTGCATGCGTGCTGGTCTAACACAATACATGCAGACACGCACATGCGGGGGGTTGACGTGGCTCTCACACGCGTGGCTCCCACCCTCCAGTGTGCTGGTGCGTCCTTGTGAACCCACAATCATTACATCTGCAGTGAATTCAGTGAGGTGAAACGATGGATCAGACTTTAAGTTATGCATAATATTTGTTAACGTCTGGGAACTTTTGATTTAAAAAAAAAAAAAATCTACTTTCTGATCAGAATTTAGGCTGCAAGTTTGTGTCCTTTTGATAAACTTTACACAGGGTGTAAAATATGACGTGTGTGATGTATATGAATGGTTTTCCCAACTTTGAGGAGTCTCTTGTGCATCGTTTCACCAAACTGAACGAACAACATGACACTCGTCCACCCTCCCTGTGAGGTGACGGCTCTCCTTGTCGGAGAACGCTAGTGGCCGAAAACATTTCTCTCTCTCTCTCTGTTTCAAATCAAAATTGAAAAACAACAATAACGCGAGCACCCGCTCTCCACTTTCCTCCCTCCTCCTCCTATCGCCCAACCGACCGATTGATTGATTGATTGACTGATCGGCCAACCAGGACGCCAGCACCACCTTTTACCCAGAAGCACGCTGAGGCACCAGGCTTTGCTCCATTCATACAGACGCCACCACGCTCCCTCCTCCCCTTCCCCCCCCTCCTCCTCCTCTATCTGCTCACCCCCCCATCACACACTCACCCCCCCGCTCCACCCCTACTCAGGCCTGAGCTCTAGACCGTATCACCTCAGTAAGTACCAACCCCTCAGTAAGTAGACATTGCATACACTACAGACAGCCACAATGAGGCGGCATTGTGAGAGCGTCTTGCTTCTTTGTTTTGGTGTATTTCCTGTTGAAACCACATGTTGGGACGAGTCATTTTAACGAGCTATCTCTCAAGAGTGGGACGTAACGTGAGCAAGAGTTTTTTTTATTTTCCGGCTTTTTTTTTTTTTTAATCGGGGTGTTTATCTGTAAGGCAAGGCAAGTTTATTTGTAGAGCACATTTCAACAAGGCGATTCAAAGTGGTTCACATGAAAGCATTAAAAGCATCAAAACATAATGCAGAAGAAAACAAGATTTAAAAACAACTAAGAACATTCATTAAAACATTTATAATATTCATAAAGCAAGAAAATACAGAATTGAATCTAAGTTGCAGTGAAGTTTAAGAAATAAAATGCAGGAGTGAGATGATTAATTAATATCCTTGAATCTGGTTCAAAGGCAACAGCAAACAAAAAAGTCTTCAGTCTGGATTTAACGGAGCTGAAGGTCTCTGAGGGTCTCTGGGGGTCTCAGCAGACCTGCAGCTTTCAGGGACCTTGTTCCAGATGTGTGGAGCAGAGAAGCTGAACGCTGCCTCTCCGTGTTTAGTTCTGACTCTTGGAACAGGAAGTAGACCCGGCCCAGACCTGAGGGGTCGGGATGGTTCATCAGGTAGCAGCAGATCACTAATGTGTTTAGGTCCTAAACCATTCAGGGCTTTCAGTGCTGCAGGCATGTATATTCTGTTATTAATCATTAAATAATACCTTAAATCTAAGTATACATGTTGTTTTTCACATTCAAAGAACAACACAATCTAAGTTTTGTGCAAACCATTACTGAGTATGCTTCTGCACAAGTATACACACAGGTATATCAGTAAAGGCGACGCTTTATTTAGAGATAAAATCAGCAGGCAGCCGAACGTCTCTGTCGATAACCTTCAGACCGACTCAAACGTCTTATTTGGTGCAGCCAGATGCTGTTAGACAAACCTTGAGGCAAAATGTTAGTGTTTGTTGTGTGTGAGTTTTGACCGGGTGTGGTGTTTGTGTGTTGTTAGGGTGTGTGTGTGTGTGTGTGTGTCTTCCTCCTCATACTGCGACTGACTTTAACCACCGCAGCCGTCCGTCAGACTCCTGCATGTCTGATCATCCAGTGAAATCTGAAGACTTGTGATTTCCCCCTCGTTCTTGTCTGGTTCCTTCCTCCGTACTCCACCTTCTCTATCTCCTCCCCGTTTGTTTGCCTCTCCTCCTCCTCCTCCCTCATCACCGTATTCCTCCTTCCCCAGATGCCAAACACCGCGCCGAGAGCGAGCTCGGCCCCCAGACTCGTCCTCGGAGCAACACCTTACCCAAGAGCTTCGGCTCCACGCTGGACCAAGGCGCTTACGACGCAGCAGCAGAGCTGAAGGGCCAGGGCCCCACCAGGGAGGAGACCCTGGAGCTGATCCAGCACAGGGTCACAGGGAAGAAGCAGGAGGACGGCTGGCCGGATGACATCAAGGTTAGCAGCAGATCAGAGTGATCGGGGACTCAATCAGGGGGTTTTGACACTGGATTCATGGAAATAATGATAATGTAGAAGTAGAAAGAGAGGTGGATGTTTTTGGGAGAAACAAGGCATTAAGTTATCATTCCTTGCTACAAAGAGAAGATAAAACAGTCGTCGTGTTTCCCTTATTGGGGTCTTTGGGTTTCTAGAACATGCTGGAATTTAAAAGTACACTTTTATAGAATAGTAATCAGACAAATGCAAATACTCGTCATGTCTGCATCCATTGGAGCTCATTTCAAAATAAGAGTGAAAATGGGAGACAAATGAAGGAGCGGCAGATCATCCCATACTGTACTGTGTTGGCGTTAAACATGGAGACCTCACATAGAAACATTTAAAGTGTGTATAACCGATTACACGATGAACTGTGTGTGTCTCTGTAGAAGATGACCAAGGAGCAGTTGTCCTGTGAGAAGACGGTCCTGCAGAAGAACCTGCTGCACTACGAGGGCCTGCATGGTCGACCGGTGAGTTTCCAAACATCCTGAATCCTGCGAGGCTGTTCGGGAACAACGTTCAAACGGGTTTTAACCGGTTTGTTTCTGTCTCCCGCTCAGGTGACCAGAGAGGAGCGTCTGGTGGTGAAGCCGCTCTACGATCGTTACAGATTGGTCAAACAGATGCTCACCAGAGTCAGCATCACACCGATCACAGTACGTGCACATACACACTACATTACATCTGTTGTGTTAACTGTTAGCCATTATCGTGTGTTTCATTAGTCCTGTAATACATCTAGTATAGTCTCAGCTGGGCGTGCTAATTACTAACTTACTCGTTCTTGTTATTGCCATTCTTGCTTTACTGCATATTAAACGAGTACACACACACGCACACACACACACTTCTCCCGCATTAATCTCCCCTCTCTCCCCAGGTGTCCCCCTCCAGTAAGAGAAGAAGTCAGACCCTGCAGCCAATCATCGAGGGCGAAACCGCTCACTTCTGGGAGGAGATCAAAGAGGAGGAGGAGGAGGATGAGCGGAAAGAAGGAGAAGGAGAGGGGGAAATAGAAGAAGAAGACAAGAGGGAGGAGGAGGAGCGGGAGGAGGAGGAAGAGGAGGACGACGAGGAGGAGGAAGGAGAGAGCAGCGGTGGGGAGATGCAGAGCTCTGAGGTCATCATGGCCGCCGACAGGCAGAGCGATTGTCCAATGAGAGCCAAGATGGAGGAGGGGTCGGGGAAGCTGGCGCTTGACCTGCGGCTGTCCAGCTCCAACGCCTCGTCCATGTAAGAACACACACACACACACACACACACACACACACACACACACACACACACAGGGGTCAAGTGATTGCTGTTTCTGGGTTCGATATCATGACAACACGCGTAACTACGTTCTTGTCCTCCAGGCCAGAGCTGCTGGAACAGCTGTGGAAGGCCCGAGCAGAGAAGAAGAAGATGAGGAAGACCATCCGAGAGTTTGAGGAAGATTTTTATCAGCATAATGGGAGGTAAGTCGCTCACAATAACACAGACGGTTTGCATAATGATTTCAATGTTATTCGTCTCCTGAAAACTTAAATGTGGTGGAACACACGCAGATACGTGTCTCCATCTTTTAACCGTTATTTATCCTAGAAAGTATTGCGAACCAGGAAAGTCTGTAACCGTAAACAGACGCCCATCAGTCAGGACCGTAAAGTAACTGTCTTGGGGAACGTTATCCAGATATACAAGTTGCATAACTTCAAATTCAACTAAAAAACATGCTGCAATTTTTTAATTCAGTCTAGCTGGTGTAAACATTTTTATTTATGTGCCACCATAAATTCCTGCTCAAATGAGCGATGAAGTGCTCATTGTGAGTTCGAGTTCTGCTGCAACGTGGCCCCAAAACTACATGTTGAAGCCAAACTAATTACAGCTAACAGCCGGTCAACCTGTATGACGTGAGGAGTCCAAAGCATCACGGAGGGTGAAGCTGAAATAATTCTACTGCTGCGCTTTGTGAGGCCTCCTGGTTTCAGAGAGACACCATTCAGAATAAATGACAGTACCCGATGCCCATTGTCCCTTCCAGTGCCCCACATCTGTCCGATAAGCCAGACGTATCCTCTCTTTCTCCCTCCTCTGCTGCAGAAATGTGCAGAAGGAGGACCGGGTGCCGATGCTGGAGGAGTACCGGGAGTACAAGAGGATCAAGGCCAAACTCCGCCTCCTGGAAGTCCTCATCAGCAAACAGGATTCCTCCAAATCCATCTAGACCTCCTCAGCCACCAGCTGTCAGCGCACACATCAGCCTCTCGTCGCTGCTGCGAGGACCCGCCCAGGATGTCCATCAGTCAGACGTCATCCCACCTGGGGGAGGGGTTAACACATCACATGACTTGTCAGGAGGCGGAGACTCACCTTGGTGTGCTGCATTTATGTCATGGAGAAAACCTCCAGTTCCAGAGTTACAGCACGACTCGTCTTAAATTTACTTTTAAGTAATCACTGTTTGTAGATACAGGAGCAGTTCAGTAACCTTTCACAGGATCTAACCTGCATTTTAACTAAAGCAACCAAAGGTTTGGTTCTTGGATCTGAGTTTCTGGACCCAATGCTGTAGAAACGCTTCAAATAGCACCAATAATCCTCCAGGCTGCAGCCCAACAGTCCAGAAGGTCGTTAGAAGTGAATCTAGTGAGCAGCACATGATGGCCGTGTTGTCACAAGCCGTTTAAAAAAGGACGTTTCAAGTGGTTTTAAATACTCGATTGGTCTAATTTTTCAAATCTTTATGGCGAAAAAGTAAAGACAAATGTGCTAAAAGGACTTTTAGCTGCTCTTTATTTTTCTCGGCTCCTAACAATTTGGTCCTGGGACTATTTTTCCTGAAAAGCGTAGTTAGAGAGCGATGTGCGCTGACAGATTTTAAGCATTTCGGTCACAAAAGCATCACATTTGTTTGATGACTATATGATTATTTATACGCAACTATATATATTTTCTTTTTTTGGTAATTTCAGAATTCAGTAATGTGGACATCTTTGCTAAAACTCTTGAGTTTAATTGACCACTTTTAAAACAATTGTTTGCAAACTATTTTTTCCCATAACATGAATGCAGCACCACCGGTTCACTTCAAATCACTCCCGTCAGCCTCAAGCGATCCTCGACTGCATTTCATCGAAGAAAACATGGCCGCAGTTTATAAATATGCGTAAAAAGGAATCATCATCACTGTTTGTCTTCATCACCGACGCGACTCAATACTTTGCACTCGTCTTGTTTTCTCGTCTTCTGAGGACAACAAACGCATTCTGACTTTTTAATTTCAGGACGTTTTTCTTTTTTTTGTCCTTCATGCTGAGGAATCTTATTGGACAGCTCGAGGACTGGCATTTTATACGCTCTTCACCCGAGACACTTGTTCTTCCTTTGGGACGTCGTACTGTGTGAAAGGTCCCTCCTTCGATTGTTTTATTCTGTCGGTCGAACTTCATTCAACATCCCGGATGCTTCACACCTCCTGACTGATTTTAAGATTCATTCATAACGTTTCAAAACAAGTTTGTGGTGTTCTTTTGTTTCAAAAAAAAAAGAAAAGGTGTATACATACGTGTTTGTGAGACACTGCTGTTCT
The DNA here is from genome assembly GCA_023566465.1 of Cottus gobio. Classification (NCBI taxonomy): domain Eukaryota; kingdom Metazoa; phylum Chordata; class Actinopteri; order Perciformes; family Cottidae; genus Cottus; species Cottus gobio. The sequence continues at coordinate 25,831,578 of CM042216.1, read as the reverse complement.
GTTTTTGCTTGAATGAAAAAGAATGTGTTGTAGTCCAAGAAAAAAATAAGTGTTCACTCCCAGTGTGACCTTGGAGATGTTTGTGAAAGTCTGATTGTCCTTTTCGTTTGTTTCAATAGTTTTATTTTCCGGGTTTTTCTTTTCTTTTTTTTTCTATTTTGGCAATATTTGTCAAATAAGATGTACACGCGGTCGGTCACTTTGAACTAGGTTTCCCATGAGCTTCTCAGGTGAAAACACTACTTTTAAGTCGTCTTAAGCTCAAACGTGTGAGTTTTGAGGATAAACGCTCGTGGTTTTGAAATTTCTGATGACACTTAAAGGCACCATTTGACTGAAGATGCTCATAGGAAACTGTTGTACTCAAGATTAGGAGATTTTAGGATGTAGGTCAATATAATTGTTGCAGAAATCATCTAGAAAATTCTGTACTCTCTGTTTTTCCACTCGTCTCTTCACTCGTTCAGTTTGCTGCATGGAGGTATAGCAGGTCCTGAGGGATTATGGGTAATAAATGCTGTGGAGAGGAGCCAGTATCTGGTCCACGTTGCTGCAGTTTCTTTGAAACCAAAGGCATGTTGGCTACAGGAAGTGGTCGTCCGACCATGTTTGGTACCGGCGCAGCCAGACGGAGAGTTTCCTGAATATCTCTATGACTGTTACTGAGTAACTAATTTATCTCCGGTGGTCCTCGATGTTTGCTTGTAGCCGTATCGTATCGGTGAGGTGCCAACACTGCCAGCACTGATTTTAAACGCAGAGAACAATCTCTGTCTGTGGTTATTACCTGATTCCCCCCCCCCCCCCCCCCCCCCCCAAACTGTTGAGTAAGTGCTGAGGGTTCGAGGAGGAGTCTTTGGTCGAAGTTTCAGTCCCAGTGTAGTTTCATTTCCTGCTGGCAGGTGAAATGAGGGCTGCCGAGGAGGTCAAGGTTAGAGGTCACGCATGCCGACGGGTTCGTCCTCTTCGTTGCTCCTCTTCGTAGCGGCCGCGTGGTCTTGAAACCCGCCGGAGGCCGTGATGTCGTAGCGAGGCGTGAAATGTGGGACGGAGAAACTTTAAGCTTTAGCCGGTAAGTTGGTCGAGCGTTTCTATTATCAGAACCTCTTTGGCTCGCTACCCGTGAGATGTTCAGGGCCAGTAGGACAAAGTAGTGCTTTTCTTTCCCGAATCGATGATTGATCGCGGTCTTTTGCCCGTCAGTGGGCGGCAGACGCGATGGTTTGAAATCCAAGTTTCGAATGAGTCGAGGGTCGATCTTTATTGTGTCTGAGTGCGTGAGAAGAAAACAGGGTACGAGGGAGGCTGCGATGTGTTCGTCAGGACGGTGGCGTTTGTGGGGTTGATGTAAAAAGATGTTATTTGCACAGCATTCACAGAATGCAGCCCTTTTTGTGTTTTTTTTTCATATGTTATTTCTAAAAATTAAGCACTACTTCTATACAAATATAAATATATAGTGTACATAAAAAAAATTAAAAAAACACCCGAAGGAATGAATGTCAGAATTGTTTAAATTATTTCAAACATTATGTTTGCCCCCCCTCCCCCCATCCCCCTGTTGGTTCATTATATTTGTGATGCCCTAAGAATGTGTTTTTTTTTATTATTATAAATATTGCTATAACTATCATAACCATTATTTTGTGTGATAATGACAATAATAATGCTTTTGTATCTACTCACGAACTGTAAAACCAGCTGTAGACATTAGTCCGGCACTGTGTGGCTAATCAAACATGAACCTGCTCTGTTTCCTGATTTATTTTTGTCGCTCTGTGTAATATAAGCTAATATAGAAGCAGTACTGTAGTAAGCTTGCATGGCAAAAGAGAACATACTAGTATGAATAACATGATGTATTGTTTATATCATTTGTGCCATGAAGAAGCAGCAATAATAAAAGTTTTGCGTGGAGGTTTTACAGTATCGGGTCGTGGGTAATGTGCGGGATTGACTTTGTGTGTGAATAATTGAGGTACAAAACGATTTTGTTTGTTTGTTTCCAGCCTGACACACACTGTCACAATTAAACGGTGTGTTTTTACCACTGTTGTCAGCATAATGTTCATGTTGGCGCTGCTGAAAAACCAAAATAAGAAAAACATTTTAATGAATAGGGGATCAAAAAGCCAGCCAGATGTGTGGTATCTGAAAACATTTTAGTATTTATCATCACTCAAAACGTGGAAACAATCCACCATCAACCTCTGAAGGGCTTTTCTTTGAATGGTTTCTGTCCATCAAGGCGAGCGGTTTCTTTAAAACAACGTTGTTACATTGTGCCTGCAACAGAGTGGTGAACTTCACGTAAACTGTAATGTATTCGTGTCCGTGGGTGTACAGTCTGTTTCATCTCACACTTCCCCATCTGACATGCATGCTTGTTTCACACACCAGGAATTCACAGCAGCTTTCAGTCCAAGATGTCTCAGAAATATTCAACAAATTATTATTATTGCTTTTTTTTTTGGTCATGACTGCAACAGACAGGATGAGATATATTTTACTGTAAAGTCTGTAATGTCATTTTTTCCCCCTCTTTAAATCCTTTACATTTTAAGGGACAAATAGTTACTTAAATGCTATCAAAATAAGAGACTTTGTGACATCTTTGATATAGAATTTTGCTGTGAATTCCCTTTGACCAGAGAGGTTTATTGCATCCTGCAGGTCATTTACAGGTAATACTGTGTTTTATCACATCAATATATTGTGTGTGCGTGTGTGTGTGTGTATGTATCTATAAATGTTTTCTTACTTTGTGAATGCTTTTTTCTGTTTTTTTTCCTCTTCATTAACAAAAAGGCTGAGAAAATACAATCGGTAACAGACATTTACACATGAAAAATAAAATTTACGAGCTTGCCACATCAGTTCTCTTGATTCTTAAGCCAAATAAAGTAAACTGTGACAGGGCATGTGGTGTAATATGACTTTTTGTGCCGACCCACCCTGAATATAGAATATAATATATTAAATAAAATACCAGGTAAAAGGTACCAAATGGGAATCTGACAGCTCAAAGATATATTATTTGCATGATACAGTGGTAAATTACATGTATCATGTAATGATAAATATACTTATCCAGGATGTCCAAACAGTCTTAAAAAGTTAATATTTACGCCCTTAAAGGGTATTTTTAAAAATCTTAAACACCATTTTGTAGCTTGTTTATAATATGTATTTGTTGTCAAATCAAAGACGTTTTATAAATCTCATTGTGCATGAGCCTCGTTTCCATTCTGACTTCAGACTCAAATTATTTTACTGAGGTTTTTGTAAATCCTTATGAATCCCACTGCTTCTCTTGGCAATACACTCCCAGTGGGATTCATAATTACCCAGTTTTTATATTATTATTATTATGAGCTATCACCATATGAGAGTGTTTTGTAATCATTTCCCTCTAGTGGCCAAAGCATTACAAGCTAAAGATGAACGCCACGGCCTTATAAGTTACTTTTAAGTATATCTGTCATTGTTCCTACATTTATTTTTAAAGGTGTTATACTTTTTTAGACTTTAACATTTATTTTACACATTACTGGTCAAGCCCTTTCACATTTACACACTTCACAGTATCAAAAGCACAGGTGCAACTAATAACATTAATTATAGCTATAATATATTTTAGTGAACCGGTTCCTGATGATCATAAGTGTTTTAAGTCACATCTATGATTTCCTTGCTGTGAAAAAGCAAATGTCATATAAATACGTCTGGCCAAACTAAAACTAAAAGATGGTATAAGAAAGATGTAATGATACAAAAATAAATACAATTCATATTATATACATATATAATCCACAGTAAAGATTAAAAAACATCTTCCAGTCATGAAATTACAAAATTTTATATAGAATATAAAATATTACACCTCATGTCATTTTACAATTACAGACAAAAGCCAGTTCAAAGTCAGTCAAAGGATTTCTTGCAAAGTAAAAGCCTGCTTAATATGTTTGGTTAATTTAAATTATTTCAAGTTTGACACAGGTGCATGTATGAAAGTTACAGACGTCACAATCTCGCCAACAAACGACAATTAATGAACTCGTAATATCAACTGTTAAGTTTACAACATCCACAGTTTATGATTATTCATCTGAGAACTTCCATACATTTTCACACACAAAAAAGAAAATCTCCCTTCACGGTCCATTTCTTAGCTTTCGGGTCCTCTCCCATTGAGGACGACTCTTAAAGTCAGAATCGTGGAACGTTATAACATCAGTAGTTTCATGGGAACTCGGAAAAGTAATGAGCGCCGAGCAATAAGATCAAAAGCTCCAGAACGGCGACTAAATGGACCGCGGAAAAAAACCTCCACCATACTGCCGTTTGTTTGGATCTTTTAACCTGTGGAAATCAAATTGTATGAAGTTATAACTTCCTGTTGATTATTGTCTGAAGAATAACAATAATCTACGGTCCATTGAGTCTCCGATGGAGGAAATACAGAATGAAGGGTTTTAAACCGCATCAGACTTTGTCATTGGACTCCACTCATTTTACTCCATGATTATCCGTTTAAACCTGCAGACACATGAACGCACCACAGAATCTATTTTCCTGCACAATAACTGTCATAAATGTTTAGATTTAAGAGCTTTATAAAAAAACCAATATTTTGTCGTGATCATGATGAATGTCAAAACTATCTCTGTAGACTGTATAACTGGAGATTACCGTAAAAAACTAATTGTTGCATTATCTCAAGGAAGTTTCAATGAACTGAAACTCACTTCCTGGAAGACGTGAAAAACAAAACGTGCCAGTCAAAATGTAGGAGGCGGAACTAATGTAGTACACATGACTTGTAAATTGGTTAAACATAATAAAAAAAAGAACATACTGTTGTTTTTGTAAGTATTAAAAATACTTTTTTTTCCTCAGGTTTTCAAATGATCCGTCCATGATTTCTGGAAGATTGCAGGCAGAAGTGAAATGTTTGGCTTTCAGAAAAGCAGCTTCTATAAATCTCGTTTCTTCAAAAGCTATGGCACCAATCAGTCAACCAAACAACTCCATTTAAAATACACCCGCTGTCGTCTGAATGAATGGGAATCGAGCACGAGTGGAACAAGGCAGAGGAAATGAAACCAGAACCTCACTTTGACAAGAACCAATGAGACGTGGTCAAATGCCCCAAAACAATAAATAGAAGATCTCAAACCTCTGGTACATTACAGCTTTACAGTAGAATGTCTACAGTGCATTGACACGCCTCACAATAAGCAGAAACAATTCCTCATTTCAGTTTGTTATGAAGGGATTAAAAACACCACGTGACTCCAGCGTCATTCTGATCGGCATAACTGGCACATCTGTTTTTTTACCGTTTCTGATGAAACTATTGGCCTTTTGAGTGGTTTAAAACGCTGCCGCGAGCACGATCGGCGACGGAGACGGGCGGCGGGGCGGCTGGAGAGAGCTGGCCGGCCGCCCTGGACTCGAGTCCTGCCGCGTCGACTCGGATCAACTGGTTCAGGGGTTTAAGCCACAGGAAGTGGTTCCCAACGTCTTTAAAAACAATCTAAAAAATATGAAACATCACAGCTGATTTGCATACAAGATGTTTTCTACATTCTTTGACTTGTCTTGCAGCTCTCTGGGTCCGGGCCTCCGGCTCGGGGACAGATACTGGCCTTTTGCAAACCCCTCAACAGCTGGACCGGCTGACGGCCGGGGCAGAAGTAAAAGTTTCCGTTAGCCGATGTTTATTGAAGAATCGGTGGCGAGTCTTGGCGGTTTCTTTTAAAAAGTCTCCCGCGGCGTGACCGGATTTCCAGGATCTCGGCGAACGCTCGTGTGACAGCCAGTCTCGCGACGTCCTGGTAACACCGCTAACGGCTAAAAGGCAGCCAGTCAGCCAGAAATCAGCCAGCTGGTGTTTTAAAGTATTCAGTTTCCCAGGTTTGACGCGGCCCATCACATGAACGCCACCGAGCATCTAAAGCACTTCAGACCCACATCTGAGTCTCATGTCAGCTGATACAGCCACTGGTTATGTGCTTTTCTTTTGAAAAAAACAGCAAAGAAAGTCCAACGTTCTTATGAGCCCACCATCCTGCGGATATTGTTTTTCATCCAGTCCTTTAAAAGTCAGGATCGCATGCATTAAAATGAACGTAGCAACCAAATCAGGTCGTGGTTTTAGCACCCCATCCTTGATTCAACCCTCGGTGGACTGAAAGCGGTCCCGACCGGTCGGACAGCGTTCCTCTCCGCTTCAGCGTCCGGAGCTTCAGACGTCAGCTCGAGTCTCGGAGGAACCGGCTGAGGCTGCGGGAGGGTTAGGGTCATAGCGGCTTGTCGATCACTGCGACTCCTGAAGGAGGGAACATGAGAGCGTGAGCGAGGAAAAGCAGCTTATTGCCATGTCTCATCTCCCCGTGTTCAGCACACACACCTGCATAGCTGCGTCCGTTGCTCATGTTTGTGGGGATGAGGCTCCACTTGTCTATGGCCGGGTTGTAAAACTCCACCGAGGAGAGGTTACAGGAGCCGTCGTCTCCTCCAATCACATACAGCAGCCCGTTGATGGCACAGACGCCTTGAGGACAAAGAAACACATGAAATGTAATTATATTAAGAAGTTTATGATTTGGATAACTCTGCATAGAGTTAAAATAAAGTGTACAGCCGAGGTAGTAAATATTCTGGTAAGTGAAGGAATAGAAATATGTGTTTATCAGGACAATAAAAGATCTGTGGCGTTCCAAAACTTTATTTCATAGACTAACACAGGAACCTTGTGTGTTATTAATCATTACTTCATATGATCAGATGCACAGAAGAGAGGAAAATCATACATATTTGTATAAAAACAGCATAACGTGTTTTGTGTCCATCAAATGAAGCCCACGGTAAGAAGGGTAATGTTTTGCTTCCTGGGGGTCTCCAGGCTTTCAGCCACCGTTCTGCAAACATCCCATAGCTGCTGTGCATGTTTCACATCTTTTCATTTTATCGGCCAATAATGAAAAGTGAGATTTCCTCTGCTGGAGGTTTCTATTTACTAAACGGGGAAATAAGTCAAGCTTCATGATTTTGTTCAGGATGAGTTTTGTTTCTGAGACGCTGCCATTTAACTTACTTGTACCCAGAACGTAAGCTTAAACCATCTGTCCTGTACAGAATGGCTGCTGCCTGGGTATTTACAGGTGACCATAAAACAAATACTCAAGCGGTTTTATTTTTTTTAACCCGCTCGTAAGCGACAGTAACTACTGATGTGCAACATCTGGTTGATGATGCCGTGTGTGTGAGGTCGTTGTCTGACCTGCATTACGTCGGCACATGTTCATGTCACAGACCATCCTCCAGGTGTTGGTCTGTGGGTCGTACACCTCCACGCTCTTCCTCACCAGAGGGCCGTCGTGTCCTCCTGCTGCGTACAGCTGACCACTCAACACGCCTACCCCTGGGCAAAAAATACATAAATAACATTTAATAAAATGTAATATGTATTTAGAAACAAGCAAGGGGGGCGTCATGTCAGGACGGGTAATGAACTGTAATGGCTGTGTTCTTTATAGGGTTTTTGCAATTGGTGACCACCGGAGGGTGCTGTTGCTCCATATGGAAAACATTGTACGATACAGAAACATTAAATTAAGAAACTGTGTCTAATTAAAAATGATATATCCCCAGTGTGTGTGTGTGTGTACCTGCTCCACTGCGGCGTGTGCTCATGTCAGCTACGTAGCACCACTGATCAGCAACAGGGTCGTACTCCTCCACCGTACTGAGACACTGACGGGACGCTCCATCATAGCCTCCTACTGCATACAACTTACCTGCACACACACACACACACACACACACACACACACACACACACACACACACACACTAAATCTGAATTTTCCTTGAAAATGGCCCGTGTCGTGACCCTCACACAAGCCTCGTCTTACCATCGACGACCCCGACACCCACGCTGCTGCGTCTGGTGTTCATGGAGGCGACGTATATCCACTCGTTGGTTTTATAATTGTGGACTTCTACTGTCGACAAACCTGAAGGAGAGAAAAGGAAAAACAGAGAGACAAAGCAGATTAGCAATTATCACTAATGAGTCTGTAGGTTTAAACATCTGGAATCCAGCTGGTCAAATTTAATTGGTATATTTTCCGGAAGGAATTTCCTTCTGCAATTAGAATCCATCAAAGAAAATCATATAAGCGTAACAATATTTTTACACATTACATCCCAGATTTCCTGTGCATTTCATTTCTTCTCTCCAGTTTGTACTGATGTGGTTCAGTGTGTGTTAGAGGATTTTATAATCAATTATTCATTTTTATCTGTGTGTTCTGCATAGTAGTTACAGATTGTGATACTAATGTTCACCATTATCACACACAATCAAGGCCCCAACATTAGCAATACTGTTAAATGTTTCACAAACGCTGTAATGAAATAACTAGTGGTCAAACCTTTTGTGACTTTCTTTTATTGTATTTCTAAATTACGAATGCTTTTTCCAGACCTGTGTACAAGGAATCATGTTCACTTACACAATATTCAACTACTTTAGTTGCAAAAGTTCAACCCGTGTGTGTGTGTGTGTGTGTGTGTGTGTGTGTGTGTGTGTGTGTGTGTGTGTGTGTGTGTGTGTACCTATGCTGCCGTTGAAGCCCCCCACAGCGTACAGCAGGTCCCCCAGCACCGCCGCCCCCAGCGTGCTCCGCCTCTCCTGCATGCTGGCCACGGCGCTCCACTGCTCCCTCGCTCCGTCGTACACGTCCACCGTTCGCTCCCTCAGTGAACTGTTGAACCCCCCGACGGCGTAGACGCGGCCCGCCACGGAAACCACACCTGGACAGGCAGAACGACGGTCTGCTTTAGAACGGTGGTTGAGGAAGTAATCGTCTTTTAGCTGAAGCTGCTGACGCTCAACAGACCACAGTAGTGGCTGTGATGTTTAAGATCTACAACGCATCGCTCACGTTTTAGAAGCAGCTTCCTACATTCCAGTTTAATTGTGTTTCAGTGTACAAATCAACCTGCAGAGATCTTGTGTGACACAGATACACATTTCACCTGCTTTTACAGAAATGTATCGGTGCATTAGAGGACAATCCAGCATCACGTTTTTTTCCCCATTCATGAAGGGAATCTGGTCAGAATGTTGCCGAAAATGTCTTGAATGTTATAATAATATTACATTTCTTTAACGGTTTGAAAACTGCCTTTTATTTTTGACTGATGATGCGATAAGAAACAGTACCGTTATGAAACTCACCATGTATGCGTTTTGAATACTAAATACTCAATCGGTATGCACTGCATAGAGCATCCCATGACCAGAAGACATACAGTTAGGTCCATAAATATTTGGACATTGACACATTTTTCATTATTTTGGCTCTGTACACCACAACAATGGAGTTGAAATGAAAAAATCAAGATGTGCTTTAAGTGCAGACTTTCAGCTTTAATTTGAGGGTATTTACATCCAAATCAGGTGAACGGTGTAGGAATTACAACAAATTAAAATGTGGCCACCCTCTTTTTAAGGGACCAAAAGTAATTGGACAAATTAATATAATCATAAATCTAATTGTCACTTTTAATACTTTGTTGAAAATCCTTTGCAGTCAATGACAGCCTGAAGTCTGGATTCCATAGACATCACCAGACGCTGGGTTTCGTCCCTGGTGATGCTCTGCCAGGCCTCTACTGCAACCGTCTTCAGTTCCTGCTGGTTCTTGGGGCATTTTCCCTTCAGTTTTGTCTTCAGCAAGTGAAATGCATGCTCAATTGGATTCAGGTGATTGACTTGGCCATTGCAGAACATTCCACTTCTTTGCCTTAAAAAACTCCTTGGTTGCTTTCGCAGTATGCTTCGGGTCATTGTCCATCTGCACTGTGAAGCGCCGTCCAATGAGTTCTGAAGCATTTGGCTGAATATGAGCAGATAATATTGCCCGAAACACTTCCGAATTCATCCTGCTGCTTTTGTCAGCAGTCACATCATCAATAAATACGATGGAACCAGTTCCATTGGCAGCCATACATGCCCACGCCATAACACTACCTCCACCATGCTTCACTGATGAGGTGGTATGCTTTGGATCATGAGCAGTTCCTTTCCTTCTCCATACTCTTCTCTTCCCATCATTCTGGTACAAGTTTATCTTCGTCTCATCTGTCCATAGGATGTTCTTCCAGAACTGTACAGGCTCTTTTAGATGTTTTTTGGCAAACTCTAATCTGGTCTTCCTGTTTTTGAGGCTCACCAATGGTTTACATCTTGTGGTGAACCCTCTGTATTTACTCTGGTGAAGTCTTCACTTGATTTTCGACTTTGACACAGATACACCTACCTCCTGGAGAGTGTTCTTGATCTGGCCAACTGTTGTGAAGGGGTTTTTCTTCACCAGGGAAATGATTCTTCTGTCATCCACCACAGTTGTCTTCTGTGGTCTTCCAGGTCTTTTGGTGTTACTGAGCTCACCAGTGCGTTCTTTCTTCTTAAGAATGTACCAAACAGTTGATTTGGCCACACCTAATGTGTCTGCTATCTCTCTGATGGTTTTGTTTTGATTTTTCAGCCTAATGATGGCTTGCTTCACTGATAGTGACAGCTCTTTGGACTTAATATTGAAAGTTGACCGCAACAGATTCCAAACACAAATACCACACCTGAAATGAACCCAAGACCCTTTTATCTACTCCTTGTAAATGAAATATCGAGGGAATTACACACACCTGACCTTGAAACAGCTGATCAGCCAATTGACCAATTACTTTTGGTCCCTTAAAAAGAGGGTGGCCACATTTGAATTTGTTGTAATTCCTACACCGTTCACCTGATTTGGATGTAAATACCCTCAAATTAAGGCTGAAAGTCTGCACTTAAAGCACATCTTGATTTTTTCATTACAACTCCATTGTTGTGGTGTACAGAGCCAAAATAATGAAAAATGTGTCAATGTCCAAATATTTATGGACCTAACTGTAACTCCTCTCTGCATCACATGACTGTATCGATCAACGTCACCAGTCTAAGCTACTGTCGAATTGAAAATTGTTTAAATGTTACATCATACTTGGTGTGAAATCTGGAGTTGATGAATAAAAATCACCAGTCAGGAAGCTTCAAGTTCTGGTTCGGTTTCTAAGTCAAAGTGAAAGTGTCTTTCAGTGTCTAGATAAGAACTGTGGGACCCATGCAGCCTCATGAAGCTCAAACCCACCTGCCCGGCAGCGTCTTGAAGGCAGGTCCGCTACTTGGTACCATCGATCTTCCTGGAAGTCGTAACACTCCACACTGCGGATCGCCTTGGGAGCCTGTCCGCCCACCACGATCATCACCTGCACGAGTCAGTGAGGTGTGTTTACCAAAGAAAAACACACATCCCATACAGCTGCTTTTGTTCAAGGTAAACACACATGTGTGTGACACTGTATACTCGTGTGTTTTTGTGTACCTTTGGGATGCTGATGGGAGTTCGTGGGCGGGTCCTGTCCGTCTTGATGAGGTGCCGCTGGTCAGCTGGCAGCAGGTGATACTTCATGGCTTCGATGAGAAAATCCTTACAGGTGTTGTTGTTCTTTATCAAAGCCTCTTCCTCCACGATCTGAAACAGGGAGCGCAGATTTCACCGTTATTTACAAAACACATGAATGCTGCAATAAAGAGTAACTTGGTTCCCATAAACCAACGTTCACATGCAGGTCAGTCACCTGATTTCTCTCATCGACCATATTTATGAACCATGGCAACTTTATTTATTATATTTAGTAGTTACAGAAGACTCTACTTCCTGGATTCTGTTTGTTTTTGCTGTGTGTGAGTCTGTGTTGCAGCAGATTTACATTGAATGTGGCCGACTTGAACAAATAGTTCAAATGTTATGCATCGCCATAATGATGGCAATGCATAAATGTCTCATTTAGTTGCTCTGCTTTTACTTCCCCTGTCTGCAGTCTATTATCATGCACATGCAAACTTATAAAAGACAATTAGAAGCCGTTCCAGGAGAAATCTGTGAGGAGATGCAGGTTCCTCCCGATTACAGACACCCAGTTTCTCGTTTACATGACATTAAGGGATCCTCTTACTAGAGAAGCTGACTTTAACCAGGTTACTTAAGTGAATGGAAACACATTAAATAATGTATGCAGGACAAACAGTTTTTACCATATCTACCCAGCTCAGGAAAAATAAAAGCTACAATCAGATTTAGTTTCAGTTCAGGCACTGAACTCATTTTTAGACGTTGTATTTCTTCTTTACGTACTTTTCAAGAGACCAAACTCTGAGGCCTTCACTTACTACAGTATTTGTAGATTTCCTAGGATCTGATAATATCTAGTGTCACTCATAGCTCTCACAAAACAGACGTTCTTGTACCTGCACCAGGTAATCCCTGGACAGCAGTGGGAGTCTGACATGCTCCATCAGTTTGGGCATGTGCTCCAGACGAGCTGGCTTATCGTACTTGATCCACAAAATCATCGCCTCAAATACCTGAGAGAGAGAGAGAGAGAGAGAGAGAGAGAGAGACAGAGAGACAGAGAGACAGAGAGACAGAGAGACAGAGAGACAGAGAGACAGAGAGACAGAGAGACAGAGAGACAGAGAGACAGAGAGACAGACAGACAGAGAGAGAGAGAGAGAGAGAGAGAGAGAGAGAGAGAGAGAGAGAGACAGAGAGACAGAGAGACAGAGAGACAGAGAGACAGAGAGAGAGAGAGAGAGAGAGAGAGAGAGAGAGAGAGAGAGAGTCAGGCTTTGTTTGGACTTGTGTGTTGCACCTGAACCTTAAAAACAAATGCTCCGTCTTTGTAAAATCCTCAGACATGTTGATCATGTGAACTCACACTAACTAACTTTCTTTATAAAATGCTTACATGTCTTAAAGTCGTTTATGGTTGTTGTGTCTGAACCCTGAACATATTCTATTTCTAACCTGATTTTGTAATGGAAACTTCTGCTCATCCCATAAAAGATATTTTAAGCACTTCTTAAGCTGTTCAGCTCTTTAAAACGAAGCACTGCTCCTAAACATTTAGGATGTATGTATGTGATTATATGTACCTGTATGTGATGATTGAAATAAAGATATATTGTGCATATTTTATAGTATTATTTTCATATTTGTATTGCATTTTGTTCAATTCTATATCTACGTTTCTTGACTTTTGTATTACTAGCTTATATTTTATATTCTCTCTCACTGCGTGTATTGTGTACCAGTACACCAAAGCAAATTCCTTGGATATGGAAACATACTTAGCAATATACTTGGCCCAAACTGATTGGAAAGGTTTGGATCAGAAGGTTTCACACTGATCTCACACCCCCGAGGTTTTTAACTCACTCATCATGTGAATGGCATCGTTCCGGCCGTAGATACTGAAGACACCCAGTGAAATACCGTTATTGATTATTCGTAGATGCTCCCAGCAGGAAATCAGCATGACAGAGGTGGCTGACCTTTGTTCCGCATGCTTTCCTGTCCAAAATCTACGACCTCAGATTTACACACATTCACACTTGATCATTTCCTCTCGGCTCCACTGGAGGCAGACGAGGGACACAAAGGAACATCAACCACAGCAGTTAACTCAAAGTGGGCTGTTACTCGACCACTCCGGGCACTTTCTTTGCTTCCAGGGTTGAAAACTGGAAAACCAAACTCACTCTACCAACATGCAGTATAAACGTCTTCCACTTTAGATTTACACAGGGCACAACACATACGTCTAATGCAACACAAAATAAAACTAATAATGTACTTGATAGAGACGACAGCACTGCCTTATGCAGAGTACAAATAATACCAAGCAGACTGTAATAAAGAGAAAACACACTCGCTTCAGCCTCCAGGGTTGTAATTCATAGTGGGAGATATCAGGACATTGTGTTAACTACATTGTGTGTCAACACACCACAAGCAAAAGCTACAATGCCAACGTCACTGGCAGTTACTTCTTAATAAAAATGCAATGTCATCATTAATAAAATCACATCAGCTTATCAAATAAGGAGCTATACATTTTTTTGTACGAGTGTGATTTCACTTCAACTGCCATGTGTAAGTAAACCAAATATATATTAAATTTAGGATAAATATTTGGGTATCAATCATTGAAGAGCAATAACAGGAAGTTATCTCGTTTTTAACGTCTTCACAGCCTCAAAATGTGCCAAAGATTTGAGTAACAAAATTAATTTAAAAAAAAAAAGGAACAAACTCTTCCTCTGATTAAAATGAATGTAAAACATGTGTGGGTTGTAGACTTATACTTTTGCATTGATCCATCCAGGAATAAATCATAGCAGATAATTCAGTGTTGACCGACAGTAGCAGCCAGTTTGACACTGAAGAGTGCGACAGTGTGTGTAAGAGTGTGTGTCCGTCACTCTGACTACTGCGGACGCACAATGACACACAGATGCTCCCTGAGACTCAGGCCGACATAACTTCTGCTGAGGTGGATGCGTGTCTTCAGTACAGCATCCTGTACTAAAGGATAACGTAATCCCACTATTTCAAAAATGACTTAATCTCGACCCTTTACTGATAGTAAACTGAATTTACTTTGTTATTTTGTGTTTTTAAGAACACAATTCTCACACATCTTTTCACCTACCAGGAAATGATCAAACTACAGAAGTGTGTGTGTGTGTGTGTGTGTGCATCGCGCTCTCTGACCTTCTCCTCTGTGGAAACAGTCAGCTTGTCGCTGGAGATGAGGCTGCACACCTGCTGCAGAGAAAGGCCCAGGAACTCTTCTCCCTGCACCACGTCAAAGAAATGCTGCTCTGAGAGACAAAACACAAACTGAATATTTTAGTTCATGAACTCTGCAACAAACAAATGCAACACCAAACTGCGATAAGAGCTCATGTTTTTGCCCTGGTGTGATTTACAACATCTAAAACTCTTACTTGAAATGGTTTCAAAGAGGCATTTTTAGGGCTGTTGAAGCCGTTTCGTAAAAGCACCACCAAACACACCACAAACACACACACACACACACACACACACACACACACACAAACAAAGATGACTCAGGATTCTCTGAACATTGAGGAGCTCACCGGCGTATGCGTGGGCCTGGTCGAGCAGCTGCGTGCACGTGTGCAGATCAGCGAAGGCTCTGATGCCCAGACAGTTGGTGGGGTGAAGCTGAGACTGAAGGAACTCACAGCACACCTGACGCACATCCATCAGCTGGAGGAGGCTGGCGGCCGGCAGCAGGACCTGCAACGAGGCCGCACACGTTCAAAATAACCGAGGGAACCGACGTGGGCGCCCATTTCCTGTGTCATCTCACAGATCCGAACATGCCGGATGTGTTTTAACATAGCGGGTGAGCGCACAATCATTTACCACCCACACACAGCGAGACATTTAGGGACAGTCGGGGTAGCTGCGAGTGGGTACAGTACTTGAAGTCTGTTTGTGAGTCAGTAAGCAAGGCAGGCAGGCTGAAAGCATGCCGCTACAAGACAAAGACGGCCTCTGCTGCAGCTCGACACAACTAGGTCAGCGAGACAATCCCCGTCTGCCTCTACACCTCTCGCCTGAACACCCACCCGTCCTCTCGAGTGTGTATTGTTACACAGCTGCCCTGAGGCCTTGTGTCTTCTTAAAAGGGAGCATCGGGCCCTGTGCTAACTCACGGCAGCTGTGACAGCCGAGCACACAAACACAGGACGGAGGGGCAGCGCCAACACGTTATGGTGTACGGGGGAAACACACAGTTCAACGAAATGAAGGGTAAAAACAATGCGTTACTGAATGTGAGCTGGATAGTCAAAACACACACGTCACACATTAAAGTGAGCCAATCAGGCAGGCACGCTGCTAACAGTGGGAGGATTTCCTGCCTCTCTCCACGCTCACTTCCTGTGCTAATAATCAGAGGAAGTTTCCTGCCAGCAGCTCGATCCCGCTAACTGTATTCAACCCAGTGAACGCCACTGAGACGAGCGAGGCCTCAATCCACACAGCTCACAGCCAGCACCAGCTCTTCTTGTAATAAACACCGGCTCCTCGGGCAGGTTCATTTTGGTCTGAAATTTAACAGACAAACCAAATAAGTTTGAGCAATCAGATTCCTTTATGATAAGCAAACACTGGGATGTGTTTTTTTTCTCTCAGATACAGATTGTTCTTCACTTTATTGCCTGAAACATCTTATTCAATTCACTGAAGCAGACGTCTGTTTTGAAAAGTGCTCTAATAAACACTGAGAAAGTAAAGGATAGGCACATTCACAAACTAGATTTTTAAACTTATTTCATTTGTTTTCTTTCATCTAAAAGTACGCTCACGGACCACCGCTAGACATTAGACCAAAGGCCTAAATGAAGGTGTGCAGAGTAAACAGTGAAACAAAAAGAGGGTTAAAAATAAAGATGGCTGGCAGTTAATACCACTTGTTGTGTTGTTGCTCTGACCTTTGTTCAAAACAAAGGACTGCGAGCAGGAAAAAGGTCAAGACAGCAGCTACGAGACGAGTTTCCTTTTCCACAGGAAGCTTTTTAATTGTGAGCTACATGTATTTTGCCTGAAGCAGCAACTTTACTTTGTCTTAATTATCCAAACTGTAAAAGAATTGGGACACAAATTAACTGAGCTATTGTTTTGAAATGCTGGTCCCCCTGCAGCAAAATGTTTAAAGTGAACCCTCCAACAGAGGAGAGGGAAAGTGTTGAAGGATAAACAACGAGAAGAGGTTGATGATTCCCACCAAGTCTGTTCCTGCTGCTGTGACATCAACATTTTTTAAGCAAAACCAGAGCTGGAAATGAGGTAAAAGCCACCGTAACAGAAAGAACAAGCGTCTGGTAAAAACAGGAAAACACTTTCACTTCCTTCCTCCTCGCTCTCCAACTTCTCCAACCCTCTACAACCCTCTCTAAAGCCGGGTTTCCTCTCTGCGGTGCAGCTCTGCTCAACGCCGCGTTTCCACTGCAGTTCTCAGGTTCCTCAGCCGATTGTCATAGAAACCACACGTGAAACATCATCTGCACTCAGTCGGACAGTGTAACTTTGTGAACTGCCATTAAAAAAAAAAAGAATCTGGTCAAGTGAATTAAAAATGTCGCTCACTATTGGCGGTAGGTTGGCCATTTAAAAACGTTTGTGCAGGATGTTCGATGTCGAGGTCGTGATGACCAGCCAGTGGGCCGCAGAGGTTTAACTCCCACGTCTAGCATAGAATGGAGTGTTTCTTTTGGACTGATCCACCACTTTTACTAATGTGTAACGAACTGAAATGGACTTCATGGTGGAAACACAGCTTAACACACACACACACACACACACACACTCTCTCTCTCACCTGGACGTTGTCCTCTGTGACCTCTATCTCAGCCGTGTAGATGTAGTCGATCAGCTTCCTCAGGGTCTGTCCGTCCACCTCTCTGATCTCCACCTGATGGGCTTTGCTCTCACTCATGTCACCTACAAAACACACACATCAGACATGATGTCAAGCAAACACTAGTGTGTGTGTGTGTGTGTGTGTGTGTGTGTGTGTGTGTGTGTGTGTGTGTGTGTGTGTGTGTGTACCTGTGAACATGGCACAGAAGTAGGGGCTACAGGAGGCCAGGACCACCCTGTGAGCCGGCACTTCAACGCTGCCCGCCACCAGCTGGACGTCACACAGCATCTTTTTACTGAAGTACGAGAAGAAAACAGAGAGGGAGAAGGTAAAAAAAGTGTTTGTTATGATTGTCTGCAAATATAGATATAGGAGCATCTTTTAAGCCAAGTATTGACAGGAGGGCTGCCTTCCAGACAACATGCCAATTAAGGTGTTAATTTCCAGGGACAACCATCTCCTCATTCACATATTTTAATATGTGAAAAGTAAAAAGGCAATTTTGTATATAGTAGCTTCATTGTATCTGTAGGGACAAACAGCACCGTCAGCAACACACCTCCTCAGGTCATTCATCAGCTGGAAAGCCTTCCTCATGTGCGTCTGGTTGAAGGTGTGCATCCCTCCATTCACCGTGTCCTCCTCTGAATCCGTGTTGCAGTTTGGGCGTGGCGAGGCCGGCGTGGCCACCAGGCTGGTAAGACATGAGAGGCAGTGTCTGGATCAGTGGAGATAGACGTTTACCCAAACCGTTAGATGGGCTACGTTCTGGTTCATCGCCAGGGTTATGAGGGACAGGGACACATTGCTGAATAACAGCGGTAACATTAATCAAAAGCTTGTTTTGGCACTGTTGTCAACAGTGTGCTATACCATAGAAATAGCTAGTAAGTAAACTGAAATAAGTAAATTGAAGGCAATATTGGATTTCAGGATTTTTGCAATAGTGTAGCAATGTGGGATGGGAAAAACACAGGATTAAACACACAATTTATCTTTTATCTGTGTCTCAACTGAAATCCCAGAAAACATACTATATCACAAATACATTGTTATTAGAAATGAGCAAATATGTCAGAGCTATATTGGTATCAGCAGTAATATTGACCATATTAAGCAAATTGAAAATAAATACAGTTTCACTGTTTCCTCAATCAGTTACGTTTTAGTCTCAGCAGGCCACCGACTGTATTTATTGCCTCATATCACTTTACATAAAAATTGCTCTGCACTGCAAAGAAAAAGTTGGATCAGTGCATCCCTAGCATTAAATAAAACCACATCCACCTATAGAAGACACATAATACCACCTCTAGATGCAAATGCAGGATAGAGGCCACTTTCCTGACGTCCTTAACGCACTAAAGAACCTTTCAAGCATCCCTCATTTATTGAGGACCCACATCGTTCAATCATAAGACATCACGCAGAGACCAAAACAATCAATGTGTTAGTGCGTCTCTCAACACATCCTGACCCCCCCCCCCCGACCTGTCTGTGGCTCTCAGCCCAGAACCCATTTGTTTGTGCTGAAAACATTAAAAAAATATAAATCAGAATGGAGGTTGAATTTTAAGGCTTGATCGTTTCCTGATACAGCCGCTCACGACAGTTTGAGTTAATGTTACACGGCAGTAATAGTGTTGTCAGCCATGGATTTATGCACATTTAGGTAAAATAACAGCAGCAGCAATCACAGTCAAACTGTGTTGCCTTCTGATGTTTTTGGACAACTGGGATTTTATGACTGGGATACATTTATGGATGGTTTTAGTCTATTCATTGGATTTGTTGACGATAAGAAACATACTGAATAATGACATCCTTCTTTTTGATCCCTCCTAGGTTACACAAAGAGGACAAACTAAAATATGTCCTGTTACTCGATGTTTCATAAAGCTGCTGTTGTTTTTAAAATCGAGCCATGTGGAATACTACGTTTACTTGAGTTGTCACGCTGTCAGTGAGACAAGTGTTGACTATACGTGCAGTAACGTCACTGTGTGTTATCCTGAATCCTCACAATAAACCCGTCAATTCAATAAGTGTGAAGACATATTGATGCGTTATTAACAGCCCACAGGAGGATTAATGTGTTAATTCACAACAGCAAAACATAATTCTGACTTTTACAATAAATATTGTAGTTAAAAAAAAATCCAAATCTGAAAAAAATAAAAAGTTACTAATACAATGCTGTTTGTTTTGAATCTGTTGAGCGTCCACTGCTAGCACGAGCTAAAGAAATCGACCATTACCCGCCATATCGCACCTTAAATCCTACTGAGGATCATAATAATATAATCTGGGGAGCCTGTTTGCAACCAGGTCGCTCTCTACAAGCGAAGACTTGATGACAGTTCAAATGTCGACGTGTTTACTCGGGAGTTTTGTTAGAAACTTAGCTGCATCAGCTGGGATGCCAACCAGCTAGCTAACTCACCGAAGCTAGCTAGTCAATCAGGTTAGCTCGAGTTCGTGCGCTCGGAGAGGAGCTCGTGCTTTTGTGTCGGGTTCATGGCCGAGCGACCGTGTTGGGCAACATGTTAGCCAACAGATGTAGAAGCAGCGTGAATCACAGTTTTACGAAATAATCCCCATCGCTGAGCCAACTCACCCCAACGACACACCGTCCATCCTCACGGACACAACGGCAGGCTTGAGCGCGGCGCGGCTACACAGAGATCGTGTGTTGACATAATGACTCACTCCGTACTTTAAAAGAGAAGAAGTTATCAGAATCATTTGTACGTTGCACATACAATGAGTTTGACTATGTGAAAGGTGTACAACAAAAAGCATAGACCTAGAATAAAACAATACAAATGGGTAATTATCTTTATTGAATTCTCTAAGTTATACAGGCTTTAACGTGCTTAAATTAAAAATGAAAAAATAATAAGCCATTGGGAGTGCAATCTTAAAACAACAAAGAAATACTCATACAACCCTGCACATTGGAGACACTTTGTCAGGTTTTAATTATTTGTTTAATCCAAGTGAAGAATGGGATAGAGATATGGCATTCATATTTTCCTAAAATTAGAATATCTTTATTTTTTCAAGAACTTGATTTATTTCAAGTTTTAAATTAAATAGGACTGGTAATTTACGATCATTTTAATTTTCAATTAATTGACAGATTATTTTACAGATTAATCTTTGCTGAAAAAAAATTATATTTATTCATATTTATCGTCTAGAGTATGTTGTAACAACTTTGTATTTCTTGTGTACAGCACTTTGAATTTTCTTTTAGAAAGGTACAAATTACATGGCTGTGCCCTGTATAAGTCAGATATGTGCTGACATGCAGAAGTCTTTGATGTAATTAGAACAAGTTTAACAGAAAGTCTTGCTCCAGAAAGTTATCGTACCCAGAAAGTTTCAGAGTGAGACCTCCTTTTCACTCACTACTTGTCGCTGCTGCCGGTGCAGTTTCTTGTCGGCGTACTTAAAAAAAAAAAATCTCCCCGACAAGGTTTTTTTTAATCATTAATTTGCTGCAGTTAGACATCCCAGCTGCTCTATAAATCTATTCGAGGATATTTGGATGTTGACACGCTGAGCCACGAAATAATTGTTTATCAGGGAGGCCCAGCTTTCTTAAATGACTGCACGTGAGCGGATTTATGAGGATATCCTCAACCCCATTTTCCGGAGAAACTAGTCATGGTGAAACTGAACTGCAATAATAATATAAATATATTTACTTATTAAAACAAGTTCACAAAAGGCAACTGAAGATTCAATGATACATCACTAAGAAAAATCTTTTATTTTGAAAAACATACAAATCAGTATATTTCACACTGCATCCATGTGGGCAATGGTGAATATAGTTGGATTTCAATCCTCGATTGAGAGTATTTGCTTAGGTTACGATTTACATTCTTTAAAAAAAGAAATGAAAAAGAAACTGCCAATTGTGGCACAAATCAGCTATAAACTACCGTTTCGGTTCACACGAGTTCTTCTACCAAGTTAATCCTTGCCGGTGTAAAATGGCCGATGAAATGAGGATGCATGCGTACAGGCAATACTCCCTCCTGGCGGCAGCTTTATAATCTTCACAGGGTTTACAAAAAGGCTGATTATCCAAGTGATGTTAAAAAATGCATCAAACTTTTTTTAAACTTTCAAAAGGATGATTTGAAATGTAACCCACACAATTTGAATCAAGAGTGAGAGAGTTGATAGAGTTTCAAAACATTAAAAACTTTAATAAAAGCAGAATCAAACATAAGGGTGAACTGAACACATGGATTTCAAAAACAGTTTAATCTAAACAAAAGCCTGTAATGGGACGGGTGGAAAATATAAATTTACAGATAACAAAACAGTCCGTGACACTTCTCTCTCAAAAAAACACTTTGTCACGATAGTGTTTAGGATCAAGAAACTCAATGGAGTCCCATGCTTCCCGACACTGCCACCAACATCACTTAAAACCCTGAGTTCATGATGCAAAAATAACAGATACATCTGGCTGGTTTGCAAGACAAACAAACTCAATTCCGAGTTGAGAAGCAGTGACTGAAATTGATTATGGTATTACAAATGGTTCAAAGAAAGTATCCCCCCTTTCCCTACATAACAAAAAGTACAATTCAACAATTCCCAATTCTTAGTAGTTAAGTCCATAATGTGTGGAATAAGAGGACAGATGGGGTCAGGGTCGGGGGGGGGGGCCAGGATCCAGGACAGTCTCATTCATTCCGTGTGGGTGATGGGCACTGCTCCCTTGACTGAATTCAACAAAGACCCCTCACCAGGGCGTGTGTATTATGTGTGTATGTGTGTGCGTGCGTGTGTGTGTGTAAATTCAAGTTCGCTGTAAATCAGAATTTACCCCATGAACATCACAAAAACTTTGGGGGTGTGGAGGGTGCTCTAATAGCCACCGCTGAATCCACCACCTCCTCCTCCTCCTCCTCGGCCGTAGCCACCTCCGCCGCCGCCTCTGTTGTATGGAGCCCCGCTCCGGTAGGAATAGTTGCCCCCCTTCACTGCACCATAGCTGGAGTGCTGCTGTCCGTAGCCATCCCCAAAGCCACCGTTACTGTACCCACCACCCATCTGGTTGTCGTAGCCTCCCTCTTCGTACCCTCCATAGCCACCGTATCCTCCGCCGCCGCCGTATCCACCGCCACCGTAACAGTCGCCGCCTGCATAGCCGCCACCGTAGCCGCCGCCGTAGCTGCTTTCGTAACCGCCGCCGCCTTCGTAGCCGCCGCCTCCTCTTGGGCCGCCATAGCTTTGCATCCTTCCGCGACCTCTCCCGCCGCGCCCGCCATTAGACATCTCCTGCTTAGTCAACGCCTTCTTCACCTCCACCTTGTTCCCGCTGATGGTGTGGTACTTGGTTAGCACCGCTTTGGTGGCGGAGTCGTTGTCCTCGAAGAAGACAAAGCCGAAGCCGCGCTTCCTGCCGGTCTGCTTGTCGGAGATGATCTCGGCCTTCTCAACCACGCCGAACTGGGAGAAGTATTCGGTCAGGTTGTCGGCCTCGATGTGGTCTTTCACGCCGCCGACAAAAATCTTCTTAACGTTGGCGAGGATGTCCGGGTTGTTGGCGTCTTCTCGCGCTATGGCCCTTTTCAATTCCACGTCGTGGCCTTCGACGACATGTGGGTTAGCCGCCATTGCTGCGTCGGCCTCCTGCGGAGTCGAGTAGGTGATAAAGCCGAAACAGCGGGACCGGCCGAGCGCCTGGTTCATGACCACAACGCAGTCGTTGAGCGTGCCGAACTGCTCGAAATACTTGCGTACGCCATCTTCCGTGGTCTCTACATTCAGGCCTCCGACAAACAGCTTGCAAAGTTTGGTAGACATGATTGAATCTCCTCAGTGGATGGTATGCCGATACCGTCCGTCTTCTTCTTCAATGAGCAACGTCAGGGCGGGCCGTTTGACACATATTGCCTCCGTAAGACGTAGTCGCCGCTGATTGGTCATCTTGAAAAAGTCACCGCTCCCATTGGCTCGCAGGCGAATCGTGCTGCTGCTGCCTTCAAATGGTGTCGGAAATCTGAGATTTCATTGCTGAGGAGAAAGGGAAGCGTGAATTTCAACCTTTGTGGCGGTCGTTATGCTCTAGTAGTACAATACAAAACACATTAATAAAGCGATATCCAGATTCATTACCCTATTAAATAATTGTACTCTACAACCACCAAACACAGCACTGATGCTGCATACTTATTTCAAACAGTCATCCCGCTTTTATCATGATAAAGCCCCAATGCTCTTTAAACACGTCATTTTTCTCATAACGAAAATTAGGATTTTAGAATTAAGAGTATCCGATACAAATGCAAGTTGAAGGGTATCCTAACGTATTCGTAATTTATATGCGCTGGTGTGTCGCCTAGACAGTGGCACAATCTAACTAATTGAGGCCTTGAATAAGAACATATATTTCATATAAATATGTTGTTTAATTTAAAGGCTGACAAAGGACATTGTCCAATACAAATGTTAACATGTCCTTGAGCTATTTATGTATTGCTTCAGAAAAAGAAAAAAAAAAGTGGTCACACAGGCCATTTACCCTTTATCAATACTACACTATAGTCTGTAGCCTACAAGGAAGAGCAAACACTGAACCAACAACATTTTTTTTTTGATGAACCAGGTTTTTTTCTTCGTACTACTCTGTGTGTTAAACATGTGCAACTCAGTGGCTGTGAACATAGTAGCTGTCCCTTCAACTCTTGTCTGGCATTTTAGATCTGTGCTTTTAAGATGTTAAATGCAGTTAAATCATTGTGATCATATCAGCTCTGATATCGCTCTGAGAAGTCAAATATCACAAATTGTAAAGAATACAACATACTGTCTTTAGTCAAAACTCCCTAAAAAATCTTTACGGGAATAAATTGAAGAGAACAGACGGCTTCAACTTTAACACAATGTCCTCTTAATATTTCATTAGTTTAGTCTGAGATAACTGGTCACACTGGTCTTAGCAAGAATAAAAAATGAAGCACCAACACACTGAGCAAACATAATTTAAAAATATATATATATATATATATATATATATATATATATTTAAATAGTGCTGACCCACTTCAGCCTCAAAGGGCTTAGTGTACAGTTTAGGTAAGCTGAAGTCAGTCAGTCATTTTACAGTGAGTGAAATTTAGCTCAGACCCCTCCCCCCACCAAGCTGCTGGAAAAAAACATCCAGCGCTCCTCCAATGAAGATCAACACATGCTGCAACACGCCCTCATTCTGAGCCAGCTCTAGCTGTAATAGCTACACGAACAGTTTCTGCAGCTTCGTTTTTAACACAAACGTATTTCTAGGGAATACTGCAGTACTGTTTTTTTGGGGGGAAATTAAACTTGTAAAAAGATCACGTGTTCTTTTGTCATTTGTTTCAAATTGAAGGCTTTAAGTGCTCCTTGTTGGTGTCAGACTCCCAATTCAAATTCTACAAACTTAAAAAAGCCCTCTGGAGTTTCAGACTTTTAGGTTATCGAGCAGGGTTTCTTTTATTTGAGGGTCAGTTTCGTTTGAGATATCCTCTCCTGCTAATGGTTTGACTATTTTACTGACCTACAGGTCAGCCAACAAAGGCAAGCTCGTAAACAGATAAACAATGTAGGATTTTAGGCAGATAAAAAAAAGGCTTTGAAAAAGCATGTGAACAGATTTGTTCGCCCTCAATTGTACACACAATGCCATTTGGTGACTTAAGAACAAAACGGGAAAACTGCACATGACTCATTAAACGGTCAAAATACTTGTGAGTATATAGTGAGGTGCAAAGGACATGTAATTTAGGCTGTAAATGGGCGTCGCCTACATGTGTCACATCAAAAGAATCTTAGTCGCAATCAAAATGCAAAAGTTATGACCTTACCACTGGTAAGACAAAAACGGTCACTTATAACCAAAGATTTTAAGGGTTGAACACAGTACTCCAAAGTCCTGAAAGTGTACTCCAGTGTACTTTTTAGGAGTCTGGTTGTATGAAACACGAGTACAGCCGCCAACGTGAGATCTGGGACCTCCGCTACAAACCTTATCCATTTAATGACCACAACCTCACTTTGACCCCATCATGACGGGCATCATCACGGGAGACATGCAAACCAAACTATCCTCCATGTAAATAAGTAAGATAACAACTCTTGGTGTATAAAAATATATAATTTATTGTAGATTCATATAAAAAGCACGGCCAACATGACAGGTTTCCTTTTCCTATGGGATGATCAGAATTCGTCAAGCGCCATTATCCTAAAAAGAGGTAAGAGAACAAAAGTACAATTCAAACTCCGGTAAAACTTACATATGATTTGTTACATAAAATAAGTTGTCACACTAGGCCTCTTGAATCGTCGAAGTACATCAGACAGGACTTGCAGAAGGAATGCACTTTCCTCCAATTTAACAAAACTGAGGGATTACTTCTGTTATTGTTTTACGTTTGTGCTTCTATTAAATATCCTTCCAGCCAAGATAAAATAATCAAAATGTCTCATTGCAGTGGTTTTCTTACAATTGTATCACCACTGCTAAATTGAGGCAAGATTTTTCTGTCAGATGTATCATTTGTTCATCAAGAGTTTATTGTTGAGCTCTAATATGGTTACTTCAGCTCAATACATTAAAAGAAAAACTGAACATTACATTTGTCTTTATCTGTGTGGGAAAGCTTTAGAGCACAAGTATTGATCTTTGCTGTTCAATTACCAGCAGACTGTACCAACAAAATAAAGCCCCACACAGACCATAACATTTTCCACACTATTGATTAACGGCTTGGCCAGCAGACAAAACGTCAAAGCCTTACGGGGTAAAAATAAACTGCATCTTTCTTAAATGGTGGGTAATCAGAGAATACAACTATTTGTAATTACAAAAAAAAAAAAAATTTCACAGTTGTGTAATATACAGGTTGCGTCAACGTCTGACTAACTTACAGGTGTTCTGCAACACGTAATGTAGGTCAGTCAGTTAACTTTGGAGTCTCTAGTTACAGGCATCAAGCTGCAGGAGTAAACTGCAGTATTTAATTTCTTACTGCAAACACCGTGTGAGCCAACACACCTTCTGTAAATATTAAGTTGAAGAGACACTTGTTTTTATTGGAGTTGTTCAATAACATTGCCACCTGAGGCGGCTTGAGGTTTATGATCAATATCGTGCACATCAAGGCCCACATGGGGCTGTGTGAACATTTCACTTTCATCATTGTGCCTCGTCTGAACAAGCAGAGAAATTACGTCCCGTATATTATATTGATGTCACACGCAGAATGGCAGGTAATGCCTTCACATTTCATTAACCCGTACTACAGAAGGAGGAAAGAAAACACCTGTAACTATGTGACGTTGCACAAAGACTGATATTTATGCATTTTGTATGTATATTTACCTGCCCTACTTAACCAGGTATTCCCAATATTGAAAAATACACCCATTTTGTGGCCAACACAAAAAACAAAAAGAGAAACATAATACATTTTGAAATCCACAGTGCCCAGAAGTGCAAACCATTTCTCAAAGGTCATCCACAGCAGCTGAGTCAGATCAAAGAATGAAAACAGAAGACTTTAAAATCATATCAAATTCATATTGTTTAATACATAATACTTTAACCTCAGGCATTTAAAAGTAATCACTCGAAACGTCGTCACAGGTCCATAATAGTCGGTGGTGGTCATTGGGGAGAACATCTGATTGCACTGGGGGCACTGTGTGATCAAAACTCCCAATGTCATAACTCAAATAAAACCTTTCAGAATAAAACCCACGAGACTGTCAAATGCATTTAAAAGCCACACTGGACAATCCTTTGTGAAAACTGACTTCACCTGAGGGGGAGAAGGCACAACCGCACTCCAGCACCCCCCGGCCGGCGTGGAGACACACCCCATCGTTTTCGGGGGTGATGTCCTCGTGCCCAGGTTACCGTAGCAACCTGGAGAAGATGGGAGAGAAACAGAATGAGAAACTGGACAAAGCAAGGTTTTCTGGAAGAGACACCAATTCACTCGTTCCATTAGTTCATTAAATGGTGGAACAAAATTTGGGTCCCCTTCCACCCACTTAAAGTTAAAGACCAAATCAAGTAACCCCCCTTATTTGGTTGTTATTTTAAGATTAGCTATTTAAGACGCATTGAGCTGTGATTATAGTGTCAGTTACGTTGTTTAAGATTTAATAATGGCACACTTGTGCACCATCGCAAATATATTCCATACATTGTTGACCAACACAGAGTGAAGACAGGTTGATTTACATACCTAGTTTGCTGGATGTGGATATCCTAAAGAGATATTTCAGACTCCTATCACAATCGACCCCAGGTAATCAACAGGGTCCTGATGTATCCTACAAACAAACTGCTACGGCTACTATGGCTGGGATAGCATACTGGAATACGAGTAAGAACACCTAATAGGAAGTAGGAATAATCAAAGATAAATATCAGAGCCCTCATGCCCACATATGAAATACGTATTCAAATAAATTAAAAAGAAAAAAAAGGGAAAAAGTCATATTAGCAACCACATAAGTTTAAAACAAGGTCAAACCCTACAAAGCCTACATGCAATGGCTGTGGGTAGACTACAATAATTCTGTTACCATTTCACCCACCTGAGTGTAAGGGAATAAACTGGGACACCATGAAACTATAAAGATCAAGATGATGGCACTTATAAAAACCTGTGGATAAACTTGAGGAGGTCTGGTTAAATAAGTAAAATAACTAAGCTAAGTGGTATAACGTTTTATTTAAAATGAACATACATAAGCATACCAAAGTGTTTTTAACAGTAGGTTGTGTTCTCCAGACATGAAAGTATACAATATACATTAGATATTGCTACAGGTAATGAGAAATGAACAATACTGAAACTATTACTATGAGTGAGGAGAGTTTAAGTACAGTGTGGGGGAGGAAACAAGGAAACTGGATCCTGCAGTATCACGTTCCCGCCTTTGCCGAGTAAGATACAAGTTGATGTTTTTCAGTATAACAAGCTATGAAATCCAATACCACAAAACATGCTTTCTCATCCTCATACATTGAAATCACACTAAGATTTACTCCAGAAAAACAAAAACGAACCTTAAATTGCTTAAAATGCAAAATATTAGGATAATCAGCAAAAACAACCCTACATCGAAATTTGCAAAAGAAACAACGTGAACGCAAATAAAAAATATTCAACGCTAAACGACAACTACACGCGGTTTGCGTGGGGTAACGTTACATAATAAAAAAAAGGATCGAAGTTTTTTTTTATTCTTCATTTGTTTTTAAATGTGTCCTAGTTGAACGGCAACATTTGCTCGTTATTATCAGGTTTTTTCTGGGAAGTGACCTTCCTACCTGTTTGGGTTTTTGAGGTCTGGTGATTAGGGGGTGTCTCAGTGTCCGTTTTCTGCCTGTTGGATTTCACGGCAGACGACCCGTTTTTGAATTAGATTTTTGACGTCCAAATCCTGGCTGGCGGGCAGGTGATTTTTGTGTGTCGATGGCCCCGTTTCTAGTAGCCACCGCCGTAGCCCCCTCGTGGGTAACCGCCGCCGCCGCCTCCGCCGCCTCCTCGGTTGTAGGGAGTTGTGCTCCTCTGCCCGCCGAAGGGAGGCCCTTTCATTGGGCCGTAGCCGGATGAATGCTGGCCGTAGCCGCTGCCAAAATCGCTGTAGCCGTTGCCGCCCCCGTAGCCACTTCCCTGATCTCCGTAACCACCGCTATATTGCCCACTGCCGTATCCTCCGTAGCCACCGCCGCCACCACCACCGTTGTAGCCTCCGCCATTTCCGTAGTTGTAGTTTCCGCCGTATTCCCTGCCGCCGCCGTAGCCATTTTGATTTCCCCTCATGCCCCTACCTCTGCCTCCTCTGGGCGTCATGCCGGTTCTGTTGGCCGCCTGCATCTCCTGCTTCGTCAGTGCTTTCTTCACTTCGACTTTGTGTCCGTTGACTGTGTGGAACTTCACCACGACCGCCTTGTCGGCCGCGTCGTTATCGGTGAAGTAAACAAAGCCGAAGCCTCGCTTCTTTCCGGTCTCCTTCTCCGAGATCACTTCGGCCTTCTCGATCTCGCCGTACTGCGAGAAGTATTCGCTCAGGTGCTCCTCTTCGATGTCGTCCTTCAACCCGCCGACGAAGATTTTCTTTACCTTCGCGAGGGCCTCTGGCTTGTTGGCGTCTTCTCTCGCCACGGCGCGCTTTACCTCGACCGCGTTGCCGTCGACGGTGTGAGGCCTGGCCGCCATTGCTGCGTCAGCCTCCTCCGGTGAAGAGTAGGTGACGAAGCCGAAACAGCGGGACCGCTGCAGCTGCTTGTTCACGACGACAACGCAGTCGGTGAGGGAGCCGTACTGCTCGAAGTGCTTGCGCAGGCCATCGTCGTCGGTGTCCACGTTTAGGCCGCCGACGAAAAGTTTGCAAAGCTGGTCAGTCATTGTTGAATAACTACAAGTTGCTTTGGGTTTGAAGATGTGCTAATCTTAAAATGGTGGAAGGGATGAACGCAGCTGTATTTATACCGGACGCTTGTGACGTCACACCAGCTTGCTCTTCGGTAACGCCCCTTCCCGTCCTCTGCTCTTTCTATTGCGGGACAAAAGACAGCAGATGTTCTGTTAAAACGTATACAACTACTGAATTAAAGTTACTATAAATAGCAAAGTTAACGACGGCATGCTAATGCAAAAAAATAATTTGTAGTATTCTGAAGCGCATTATCGTTGCAGGACGGTTTATGTGTCACATGGTGTCAAACTGCGTCGATCAATGCTGTCGTGCTATTTACAAATGCGAATACAAAACCCCACAAAGCTACATTTAGGAACTGCAAGAGATTGCGCTCCCAAAATCAAACGGCTGAGTTAATTAAATTGTCTTCATGATCATAATTAAGTAAAATAAATGAAATGTAATACTGTGAGTGAAATTAGACTCTCTCACTAAAGTATACTTCATCATTATCAGCAGTATCAGCCTGGTTAGTGCAAGAGGGCCATAGCCTCACGGGCTGGTAGTAGCAGTCAATCAATATGCAATTGTCCAAATAGTTTTGGGGGTTTCATGATCTGTTTTATGTCTGTGTAATTTTAATATTCTGGGGTTTTGGGCTGTTGGGGTCAAATAAAACAATTTAAAACATTGGACTCTATAAACTAGTATTTGGCATTTTTCACTGTCTTCCTACATTTCTTTTGACAGGATAGTGAATCCTTCAGTTTACAGAATGCTCATTAACAGAAATAATTGTTAAGTTTCTTGCAGCCTCCACAACAAACTAAACAAGCTTGCAGGAGGCAGATTCATTATCTCTGGAGCAAAACTTAATTTGCACTTTGGTGACATCACAAAATCCAGGTTTAGTTTTGGTGGGTTCTGGAAGGAGCAGTGCAAAATCAATTGCACTGCCAAAGTTGTGTATTTTGTGTTGTTTTCTCTTGCTCGTGTATTTAAGAGAGCAACACTTCAGTATACCTGTAAGCATGCTTTTCAACTGCTTGACCCAAAAACACACTCACACAGACCGATGACCTCTTCCAACTGCGGCCATGTAGTTTCAGGTGAAAGACACAAGACGTGGTCTCATTTCCATGTCAACAGAATTGCAGTGAATTGTTAATCTCGTCACACCTACCTGGGCCTATGGGGATGTTAATGTTGGAGCCCACGGAGCAAATAATGAAACACTGAAATCAAAGTTCACTGAAAATCTTTATGAGGCATACTGCTCACGAAACAATCCCTTTATCTATTCTACCGACACAAATACACAGGACAGTCTGTGTCGTTACAGATACAGTTCCAAATCATTTATGGACACAAATGAGGCAACTTTTGGTTTGTCAAGAAACAACACATGGAATAAATTAATGACCACAGATTGATCATGTCTTAACATAAAAACTGCTTTTTTTTTTTGGACTGCTTCGTGTGGTTTGGGGTTACAGCGTGACAATTTAAGGGCCATTTGTTGTCAGTGAAGTCCAACATTTGTGAACATAAAAAAACAAAAACAGGATTGTTCAACCAGCCGCCTAGTCGAGGTTTGGATCATGCCTCTTAATGCCCTTTTCTTTTTAAAATAAAAAGGCGAGTACTGTGTGCGTGTAACTACGTATAGTGTTATCAATTGGCGTAACCCCGTAGAGTAGACCTCAACCATCGCCGAGCCTAAGACAGAAAAAATATCAGCAAGGCCTTTCTCTTTATTGGCTTCTTCGTTGGTGGAAGAATTGTTAGGAAATCAAAACTATTTTGAGAAATGTTTAATTAAATAAAAAGCAGCCAGGGCTTCATCTTTAAAACAGAAAAAATATCAATAATTCACTGATATGTACTCTCGTTTAGTTGGAAAAAAAAAAAAAATAAGAGAAATTGGAGAACTGCAAATGGCAAACCTCAAACACGAAAAAGGAAGACAATTTGTTCAATAATAATGAGAAGAAAGAAAAAAAACACATCCAAGATGGTTGTCTTGTTTGAATATTGCGTAAATTTCATTATGGAAGTAAATACACCACAATTATTATTACCAGCGTCCTTAAAGATGAGAAGTTTTACTGAACAACAGGTAACTTGAGGATACTGTTGGCTATATCAGGTTTACAACACCCAAGACAAGACTTGTTCAGTTCACAGAGCATCTTGGCAAAAGGATGATCTCCGTTTTCGTTACTTGTCCCCAAAACCCCAGAATTTAAACATGAGGATGATCGATTCCTAACTAATATTTACATTTGAAAAGGAGCCAACCTGCGGCCCAAATCAGGCTCCGTTTTCACGACCAGGGGGGGATGAGATGCAAAAGGTAGGCAGTTTAAAACAGGAGGCGTTTAACATATACCTCCCCGAACAACCCACCAAAAACATGGCTAGAAGACAAAGGATGTCAACCGCATGCATCACAGAATGAAATGCTATCACATGACCATGTCAGCCATGTTTGCCTTTAAAAAGGCCCAAATCTAATCTGGTTAATGGAGTGAGTTAACAGTCCTGCACATGTTTTTTTTTTTTTAAGTAACAAAGGAACACCACTAGTGAAAAGTGAAAAGTAACCTCAACAGGTTTTTATTTGTTTTAATAAAATCAAATAACTACCTAGCAGGTTTTCCACCCCATCAGTCCTTTTCTGTTGTTAGATAATGACAATGTTGATAGTCCCTGTGCTTGAATATATCAGATCAATCAACTTCTTCTTG
Source organism: Cottus gobio (assembly GCA_023566465.1). Taxonomy (NCBI): domain Eukaryota; kingdom Metazoa; phylum Chordata; class Actinopteri; order Perciformes; family Cottidae; genus Cottus; species Cottus gobio. Next base: position 25,799,011 of record CM042216.1, on the reverse strand, counting down.
TTCTTTAGCCCCATTTAAAACCAGAGTCTCAAAGGAGAGGATCCCAGTTTCTGTGTAATAAAATGGGAGGGGGAAGAGAACTGGCGAACTTGCACTGATCATGTTTTGGGAGGGAGGGGGAGGGGGGTTGTGGGAAATGCCGGGTGTGTCTGTGAGGGGGAGGGGGTACTGGATCACAGCTCCACAGGTGGCTCTTTCAGTAGGCCCGGTCACAGGTGATGAACGACGGGGTATTCAATCATGTTAATACTCAGACGGGTCATCTGAGCGATCACATGATGTAGACCTTCTCAGCCTGAGAGAAGTTGAAGACTTCTTTGGTTCTAGGACACACCACTTTGTCATCTTGGCGGATGGACAGAAGGGACTGGAAGAGATAATAAGCCAGGGATAATAAATTAGACGTAATAACAAATATTTATACAACTTTTTCCTTTCTTGAAAGTGCTTATACAGGAGGCAGAAATAGCTTTAGCTCATGATACTAGTACTTTTAGATGTAGTTCCTCTTGTTTACTCACATTGTAGCCGTAGACGTATCCATTAGGCAGCATCATTGGAGGGTTGTTTTCATTCATGACCTCCCCAGAGATCTTACAGACTAGTCTGGAGTTGGCGCAGTGAGCCATGGGTAGCGGCTGGGCCAACTTGTTGAGGGATTTACTGCACACTGGGCAGTCTGGGTTCTTCGAGGTACCGTCCTCCTTGTAGCACTGACTGGAAGAGGCACGGAGGTCAAGGAACATAAGTGAGATCATTACTCAGTGTGTGATGTTATTATGGGTGTCACAGCAGAGAGCATCAGCTGAAGGAATAATCCACTCAAAGGTTTTATTTTATAGCCTATTAGGTAGTATTTTCTCTTTCATTAAACAGAGAAGAGGGGTAGAAATTATGTGTGATCAAGACCTCATTGTGTGATCAAGACTTAAACTAACTGGAGCAACACATTGTGTTTAAATCTTGTCAATTTTCACAATTTAAACAGAAAATATCTTGGCTGAGGAGATAAAAAAAAAGGGGGCAGAGGCCACTTAATATGAAAATAAAACATGAGAGGATACGGCGTCTTGATGGCAGAGAGACCGGCCTGTAGGGTGATCGTGAACACAGAGTTGTTTCCCAGCTGGTGCAGTCTGTAGTTGTCATATCGGAACTGCTGGATCAGCATCTTCCAGCGGGCTGGATCCAACAGATCCTGACGGGACGGACAGAACAAGTCAAGTTTTACACCGACAGCCAGTCGAAGGCACTTCAGAGCCAGTACTGAGGACATACAGCGAGGTGCAGGCCAGAGTCACACCACGCAACACCAACATGCTATTTTGTTTCCTATACAAACGATGTTTATTCCATAAAAAATGTTTGAACTACGTTGCAGCCACCGTAAATATAAACACACAACTGACACGAGACAAGTAATCAGTGTTCTGTAACCAGGATGTTCAATCCCAGGAGCAAAACGTGAAGCGTTGCCCTTGAGAGGTTGTTCCAGCAGGAAACAACAACATCAGGGTAGTTTGTGATTTTAGACTCCTCCGGACGCCGGGTATAATGTCCTACAACATAACGATAACGGCTATGGAGACCAGAATGTTTTGCTTATAAACAGTGTACTGAGGAGTTGGGCAACTGGTTTTAACAACCGGAATAGCACTTTTTTAAAAACTATTTTATATAAATTAAGTGACAGATACATGCGTTTATTTGGGTTTAAGCAACGGTGCCAACATCTGTATTGAGCCTGATTTAATTCATCAGTGACTTTTCCCACTGGTGTAAAGGGAAGTGAGGGGATTCGTTTCCACAGAATGAGTGATAACTGATCGGGAATTCAACATTGACAAAATCCACTGTGATGATAATTTAGCCGTAGATGAAGGACAGAGCGGGCTCTAGAAGCTGGAACAATGTTGTCACACTAGCTTGGTCCGACCTCTCTGCTCCGCTTTTGAGATGAAGCATTGTTGATGTGGCGCCATGATACAAGTCAGAGGTTTTCAAAGTGTAAAAATAACAACACTGCTATTGAAAGCAGCCATTAAGTTCAAAGTAGCTCAGGGGGAGTTGAGTTCATTTTCTAGAAGGCAACAGGGGCCCTCTAGTGGCTGTTATGCTGCTCTACCACTGTCAACGCGTGGTCTCCATAAAGTTCCAGTTGAATTGCTGCATTATTTTTAATATGAATAAAGTTGATGCCAGTAAAGAAGTATCTGTTTTGTTTCCGATTCATTACATTAACGTTGTTCATCATGATGAGCCCCGAGTGTAAACAGAGCTGCATTTATGATGCGTCTCAGCTTTGTCACCGATGACTTTGTCATTCCCATGTGTGAAGTTTTGTGTGAATTAGCTCAAATGAGTATACCCTAAATATAGAAATAACCTGTGTGTAAAATACCATTTGATGTACATATTTATACCAGGAAAGACTTTTCACCTTGTATGGGGAGATGTGTGTATCTGATGGGAAGGCCAACATGCCCATCACTTGCCGAACCTCATCCAACTGTCCTCCCTCCGCTTGGCTGAAATGCTTCCTTGCATGTCTGAGACACACAGAGACACCAGAAGATCATCAGTGGGTGACATGTTTGTTTTATTGGCTTCAAATAATGCTAAAATAAGGCAAAAGTTGCAATTAAGCACAAGTAAAAAAAGTTGTATACGCATGTGTGTGTGTTACCTGACTGCATCCATGCGTTTGTTTTGTCTGATGAGCTCGATGAACTCCTGGATTCTCAGACTGAACTCAAGACAACTCTGCCAAAGAAACAGACGGACGATGCCAGTAAGTCAAAGCCACTGAAGTGCTGCCAAACCGTTTCCATTTTGCCCTTCATGAACCCTTAGAGCAGAGCAGAAAACTGATCCCTTTTATAAAACTCCTGCAGCGCTGATGGATTCTCAAGATGCCTTTCAATCTTTTTATTACCCCAGTATTTTTGTAACAGCTGGTAGAGGTTAAAAGTAACAGTTGGGACTAAAATGGATCTTCATTTGGCCGTGAACTGGAGCTAAATGAGACCAAATTTCTCAAATTCTGTCACATAACATCTCCCCTCACGTCTCAGCATCTCAAACTTGGGCTCACCATGCAAACAGTCTGCCCTCTGTGCAGCGCGAGGTTGACTCTCACAGTAGCAGCGAACTGGGAAGCCTATTATGTTTTTGGCAGAAGTCTGCGCCAAGTACGTTTTGGTTTAACGGGATACGTTTCGGATTAACACTGTAACAGAGTAATTAAATCTTAACAGGTCTGTTTCTGAGCACAAACAGTGCTACATTGCTGATTATAGTTCAGAAGTATGCAATATACAAAACCCAATAAGGATTTGTCCATTTACTTCTGTTTGCCATTAAGTTACTTCTGTTTGTTTGTTATCAGCCTTAAGTATTTATCTCAATTTAAACCATGTTGATCCATGAGGTGAAATCTGACTTGTGTAAATGAGCTACCTTCATCTTGCGCAGGCGGGACTTATTGTCATGGCACCAGGCTAGGCAAGTGGCCGTCTCCTGCCTCTCCAGAGACTCCTCCACCTCCTTAGCTGTGAGAAACATCTCAATGTTGACCAGGTCCTAAACAGAGTGGATGCATTGATGGAGAACAAGGTCAGTAACAGACTCAGTGAGTCTTTTAGTTTTGTCCCAATGCTCTGAAATGCAACATGCTGTATGAACTCAAAGAACTTGTGAGACTTCTGCATTACTTTGAGACAAACCGGATCATTGACACTCAGACAATTACCTCTATACCGCTCTGTCTGGCCAGTTTAACAGCTGTGTTGTAATAGCCGCAGCGCAGCAGATGCTCCACCATCATTCGGTCCATGCGTTTCTTCTTCCACAGGTTGACGGAGGCCGGCTGGTCGCTGCTGTGCTCCTTCAGGTGCTCGATGCGACGCTTACACAGCTTAGCACTCTCGTCCTCCGCTTGGATGGACTCTGCTGCCTGCAGGACACCAACAAGAATGATCAAGATATCAGGTTCTTACTTAGAGGATGTTTCTATTACATTTAAGATATGTAACAAAGCTCATTTTTAAACAGGAAGAAACAGTATAAAGCTTTTACAGGGTCGAATATTGAATACATTACATTTCATTTAGCTGATGCTTTTATCCAAAGCGACTTACATGATATACAGTAGACCGTAGACACAGCAACGGTGAGCAATGAGGGTTAAGTGTCTTGCTCAAGGACACATCGACATGGACTACCGGAGCCTGGGATCGAACCACCGACCCTCTGATTGAAAGACAGACTTGCTAACCGCCAACCCACAGTCGAATATATTACAGAAAAATCACAAGAAAACTCTTTCTCAAGTGACACTAAAGTAAGTAAACAGTGATTATACGGTATGTTATTTCATTCCTATGTACATTGTTCCATGCACACCAGCTTCCAACGCTGTTAATACATGGTGTATATGTCACAAAGTACCTGCTGAACAACATGCTGGCACAAAGGGAAAAAACTGAATGGCAGAAGTGTGTTTGGATCCCTTGCCGTCTGTCATTTTAGAAAGGCCGGACAGACGTACACGCCAGGCCGCATTCCACCGCCGACAAACCCAATCCACATAAAGAAAACCGCAGCCACAATAGTGCGCTTTTGTCAGCTGAGGAGAGTATCGCGTGTTTTAACAGCGCGCTCTAACTGAAGGGAGATCGTGTTTGTAGACGAGATACTGCTGATGGAGTAAGTACCAGGGTCAATCATTTAAGTACAGCTGGAAAAACCCGGTCCTAAAGTGTAGCATCAACAGAGTAAACCGACATGATGATGTGATAAACCTTCCACATGTAATTGCTATGTTAAACCAACATTTATTGTTGCTGTCGGATTTTCTCTGTAATCACTATTTTGTTCAAGAGCAGCCCTCTAAAAACAGGAATAATGGCGGCAACTATTCAATTTGAAAAAAAAATTGAAACACAAAACAAGCAATAACACAGGGACTGCACTAGTCAAAGGTCTTGACCATCCAACCAATTGTTATTAAACTAAAAGAGAAAGAGGAGGAAGAGATTCAAGTGTTTAGGTCATTGTGGCAAATATTTAGGAAGTCTGTGGCTTAAAATAAATAAACTCTCCAAGGATTGTGTATGATTTAGTACAATTTTATGTGTGAACCCAAGATTCATGGCTTTTACTGGACAACAAATTCTAATCTACACATAAAAACACTTCTTGAGAGTCAGTAGAGGAAATGTCTGTGTGAAAGTGTGTGAAGGTGCACATCCGTATCCCTGACCTTCCTCTTCAGGGCGCTGAGTTTCTCCACCACGCCATCCAGCAGTGACACTACAGAGTCGACCACTGGGAAGCTGCTCAGCGTCTTCTCCAACTCCGCCACGACCATTGTCACGTGACTCGTCTCCCGGTCGATGTTCTTCTGAGCCGCCCTGAAACGTTTGTTCAGAGTCTCGTATGGCACCTGCAATGACAACACAACGGGCCAGTTAAATAAAAGTAGTTTGTATAGATACTCCGTCTTCAAAAGGGCTAAAAAAAAACACACATACACACAAACTAGGAATGGAAAAACCAACTTGAATAAATACTGATACGCCTTTGCAAAGACTCTTTCAAAAAATGTCAATGTGACAATCAGCAGTGGGCTGCACGAGGCCCTGTGAGCTGTGTCTTCAGACGCTTATTTTCATGACATTTATACAGCAAGAATGTCAACCGAAACCAGGAAGCAGATAACTGGTCACAACTTCTTCAGACTGCAACCTTCCTGTCCTCCTTGCTGCTGCTATGAACACAATATACATTTCAAACGGTATTCTGCTAGCAACGATGTGTACCTTTGATTCATCTTTAATTTGTACTGTACCAACTTGAATCAACAGGATCCACGTAAACACATAATGCATTATAAAGAAGCTTCTCACCATTATGAGAACAAAGCCTAATATTTGGCCCAAATAAACGTAGAACAAAAGTATAAAATACACTTTGATTGTGGCATCTACTAAAAGAAAACCTCAACTTGATCACAGTGATGGCAGAAAATGATCCATATCCAACAAAACTAAAGAGTTTTATCTATGATCAAAGCAAACAGCGCAGTGCCTTTCTCTGTTATCACAACACGAGGTGACTTCCCAGATACCTGGGAACCAGATTAATTTGACTGTTGTGGTTCCTTCGCTGAGACATTGCATAAAGAAAACAAAAGATGCGCTTTGATCCGTTACAGGATTTTATTTCTTTCAAGTTAGAGCACAGTTAATTTCACAGGCCACTAACGGAGAGGATAACTATGCAAGCGTGCCCTATGATTCAGATATTTGCGTGTACTAAAGAACAGTTTAGTATGCGCTAGTAAATATTCATTAGTGTCCAGTTGACAGAAACAAGGGTCATATTCTGATCCGGTATGTGTATGAGGGGGAAAAGATGAAAAAAGCATGGGCTTCATGTCAGTCTCCAGAATCGTATTCCCCTGAGGGCTACATCACGATCAGGATTTGCTCCTGACTTAGAGAGGGGGGGTGGGGGTAATAATTTGCATCTACAGTAGATGCTGATGATTACAGCAAGATGAGAAAGATAAATCAATTCATAAAATATGCATACAATTCCCAATGTGTGCAAACAAACAAGGTTGAGCAGCGATGCCTCGGGACTAGACCATGTAGACTATGTCAACTGCTTTTGTTGTATTCTCGACTGAAGTAACTATGTATTTGAAAGTCATGGCTGCATAGTAGAAATGTACTGATACCGATCGGATACGGAGTCAGATAGCTGGATCTGATATTGAATACCATTATTTTACTAAATAACAGTTCAGTATACTTATGTATTTATTTGTTCTATTTTGTTCTCCAAAGTTAGGACAGCATTGCCTGATGTTGCCTTACACATAAAACAATGATCCCAGTCACTTCCACAAAGTGAGGTGTGCAGCTTATTAATTAAAACACACGTGTCAGATTGATACTAAGTATCAGCCACGACCCAAAGCCCAGGTATCGGGACTGAAAAAGTCGGGTCGGTGCATCCCCCATGTATAAAGGGAAATCCATGCACATAATATTAAATCCCAGGTATTAAGATCACTGGATATCCAAAACATGCATTTGAACCTGGATATTTTATCCTCAAAGATGTTTCTCATGAATTTCCAGATGATGTACTACATGTATCACAACATTTAGATTCTGGCCCTTTGCCTGAGTTAGTTAGACCGTGTTAACAAATATTACCTTTTTGATATAATTGGCTACTAGATCTTACTATTTTCCATACAACCATGATTTACTTGACATGATAAACATGTAAATCAGTCATGAACATATTTCAGACAGCTAAGGCTGACACTGTGAGTGGTCGTCGGTCAGGATCTGTTGGGAGGCGGCTCCAGAGACAGCTACACGCCCACTATAGGCAACAATATTAATAGTATCAGAATAACTAGAATAATTAAACGGGTTAGGTGATTTTAGCATGTCTGAAAGATTTTGACGTACCTTGAATACAGACACATTTTCTGTAGTATTATATCACCATTTCACTGGGATGGGCCTGTATTTTCGGGTCAGGTTAGCAAACCACTGGTCACAAAGCCTTTTTCATTGATGCACGTAAATGAGCAATAAATAACCATTTTCTTTAAGAAGGCTTGAGGTACACCTTGCTTTAACTGAAAATATCCAAATATCTAAAACAAATAAGCACATAATACCCAAAATATAGTAGATTGTGTTGGGAATGCAGAATAGCAGATTGCTCTGTCAGTGTCAGGCAACACTGTGAATTCATTATTCGGCCTCAATATAGCTCCAAATGTAATCAACACGAGCTGAAGACTCCCATTTGATACCAATTATAACCATCACTCCTGCCTTAAAATGGTGCCCATCATCCTTTTACTGCAGCATCCAAGCAAAGACAAGACATATCCCCAAACCACAGCCGTGCCTTCCCCCCACTCTGAACACGGGTGGACTCAACATCGCCAACGACACGTATATATACATCTTCATCATGACAACCCCCCACCATGCAATTAGTTATCAACACAAAACCCGCTGTCGATACATCGCTACTCACAAAACGTGCTTCTCACACGACGCCGCCGAAGCACAGAAGCAGCCCGGGCTCGTTTCAGCTCGTCATTTAGCGGCGGTGTCGCAGTAACGTTATGTGGGATGGAGCGGCGCGTGTGTGCGGCAGCGGGCTGGGATGTCTCTCGCTGGCCATTTTGAAGTGCAGAGAGGCAGCAGCGGCAATCTGATGACACTGCGCTAACTCTCGGGACTGATCCTCCGCCTGACAGCGAGGCGTTACAGGGATACCTCTCCTCCGCCTCCCCCTCCAGTGATTTCAGCCGATCCATCTTCCGGCCAGCTAGAATGTGCATGCTCGCCGTTACGTTATCTGGTCGGCTATTCATCTTTAAAAAAAAAAAAAAAAGGTGGCCAATGTTGGTTTTCAGCACAGCGAGCTTCGCTAGCAGGCCACTCGTGCCGACCAGCCATCTCTCTTGGATGATAAACCACGTTGTGACATGTTCTGTCAGCGGGTGCTGGGGGGTATTTTACCGTTTAATATAAATATATAGCACCCTTTAAACGAAGTATACTCACCGATCGGCTGTGCTCAGGTCAGCCGTTACATCCGTCCACACACACACCCCACATATAACGGTCGCTATGAAACGTTAAATGAACGGACATAACGTGCGGTCGCGTTCACTGACACGCCAGAAGTCAGGTCAAGGGACCATTTTTGTCAAAAACGGGCTTAACGGTACACTTAAGCTAACAGCTCTGAGGCCTTCAACTGACTTGACGTCAGTTATAAGTACCATTAAGGGCATACTACAGACAGCTAACTAGCCACCAGCTATTTAGTATTGGTCAAACTGCTTTATTTGTAATGTGGATTGTCAAACACAGGTAGTTAGTTGACAATGCTACCTGGATAAGCTGGCTCAGCTAACGTTAGCCTCCCTGTCAAGTGCGCTGCTCTCGCTATAAAATTAACTATTAATCCCCATTTTCCAAATAACGGCAAACGCATCGTGTATTGTGGACACACCAGAATCGTTGGGGAATTAATATAAGAGTTTCAGCTTGCATTTACCTTCAGGGTGGGATATTCTTGGACTTTGAGAGCCATCGACAGTTGAGATGCTGTCTCTTGCACCGCCATCTTGGTTTTTCTGGTTTTCTTGTGGTTGTTTGTGTTTTTTTTTTCCCAGAATGGCCTCAGTGCTCACTACCGCCACCTGGCGGCACGGTGTCGCCACTGACCGTGTGAGAAGCTTTGATGAAGACTTGCTTTTTCCTATGTGAAGTAGCAAATCCTTGTTTGAAAGCGAGATTAAGAATGATATTTATACAGTGTAAGAGTTGCAGACAAAACAATACAAACCACACAATGCATTTATTAGCTGTGGTGGATTTCTCATTCTCATCACACGCTCTGAACATATTTCACAAGCAGCTTGCTCGCAGTTGTCAATTCCTAGGAATTGAACTTCCATTTTATGCTGACCACTTCAAGCAGCACCTGTCCACACTGGCTCATGAATTTAATTCCTACTACTATTTTATGTTATTTGTTTTTTAGTTTGTGTCTGCCTCCATATGTGTAAAGGGTCATTGGGTACCCCGAAAGGCTCAATACAAATGTGAGATATCATCATTATCATTAAACAATGCAGTCCAGACTGTTACATGTTTCTGTAATTAAATCCAAGACTGCAGTAAATAATGAACAAGTTAATCGGTCAGCATCATGAAACATGTTTTCTTGTATTCCTCGGGGTAGCATTTGCACCACAATCAGAAGTGATTTTGAGCTGTATCAATAATTACATTTATAATGGGAACTTTATTTTATGTATGGGGAATTGCATGGTTAAAAAAGGATTATCTCTTATTTTATGTTTAGAGCTGCTTGTAGGGCTAATTTTTGACATGCTGATGGTTAATTAAAAACAAGATATTTTCAAGATGTCAGAATTAAAATATCTGAGTAGGAAAAGTCTGACAATAATGGGGATGATAAATGCTGAATTCTTTGTCCATTTTGCCAGCCACCTTTAATAAAGTGTAAAACGTAGAATAGGAATTATAGTTTTCCAGTCAACCATCTGTAGTTGCTATCATTTTCATTACATACAAATAATGACAGATGTTGTAAAACAAATATTATTTTGTGTAAATTATAGGTTACAGTTAATTAGTACAACCAGTGAATCCCCCTACAGCCGTTCCATATCATGGCCACATGTCTTTTGCTGTGTGAGTGAGATAATTCACCCCCCCTCACACACACACACACCCACACACACCCCCATCCTGGTGAACATATTGCCATTGGCTGCTGTCCAGCGCTGCACTGTGCTGATTGGCTAGCACAAGCTCTAATGGCTTACAATTGGCCCATTATCTACTGCATGCCCCACCCCCGCCCAGCTCAGGAACACAGTGGAACAGTGGACACACAGAGAGGAAGGTGATGCAAGGTTTGTGATGTATTTTTGACCCCCCCGTGTCGAGTGCTTCCTGTGTGTAGCATGTGTGTAGTATGTATGACTGTGCGTCAGTGTCTATGTGTGTAGCACCGTGTGTGTCTGTGATAGCGGCGGCTGTGCGTGCAGCTGGGCTCTGCACTGTGTTCTGGTTTTGAGGAGATGCAACTCTGTGCCAAGCCAAACAACGGGGGAAATGACTCCGTGCATGTGTGTACTTACTGTATGAAGGCTGGCTTGTGTGTGACTGTATGAATGTGAGCGTTCATCTTTGTTTGTGTGTGTGTACAGTTTTGTGTGACAGGAGGATGGGTGTTTCTGCGCCTTTTATGATGGATTTCATACAGAGAGGTTGTTGAATGTTGGTGAAATGTGTTGAATCTGGAAAGAAGCTTTTAGTCAGTGTTTTACGAGGACTAAAAGAAAACAAACACATTAAAACATTTTCTTAACATCTAATTACATTTATAATAAAGCCTTACCCTGATGTGGAAATAGCATATCTCATCACACATTTTATAATTGTTTTTATGATTATTTGTACTTCACTTTAATAATAATACAAAATAAAATAAAAAACTGATGCTGAATTGTTTCCTTATTTAATAACTTTGTCAACTGTGCATTTGAAAGCCAAACATTTCATTGTAACTGTTTCTCAAAGGTAATAAAGTTCTGCCTTTCTTAATCTTATAAGATAATTAATTCAACCTCCTTGGGTTTTGGACCGTCGGACAAATCAAATCATAATTTTATGACATTTAATAAAGCCAACAATTCATTGAGAAAGTATCCCATGGTAAATTATTTTACTATGACGAAGTAAAAAACACTTTATATGAATGAGACGTGGGGACTATGGTTGATATCAGATGCTTTCTAACTGTAGGAAAGTAGCTCTAACCTTCAGAGCTTACCATTTAAAAACTTTCTATAAGATCAATAATTCCTCTTTGTTTACTGCTTCTCCATCCCTTTCCGCCTCTCACCTCTCCTCTTCCTTTTCACCCTCATCCTTCCTCTCTGACAACCTGTTCCTCCCTTCATCTCCTTTGTTTCTGCCTCTTCCACCTCCTTTCACTCTGCTCTTCCAGACATGGATGAGATTCTTCATGTCTCCTCCTGTAGTAGATTAAATTGCTATTTCTCCAGGATCTGGCTCTGTAGTCGCGTCCACATTGCTGTGCAGCTCACTGCCAGTATCCAGTATCCAATTTGCTGTGTGTGTACTTGTGTGTGTCTGCATCTGCACATTTACAGCGAGTGTGATGGCCACTTTGTGTTTCTTTGGGTGTATGCCGACACCCAAGTTTCCTGACATGTATTTGTGTGTGTGTGTGTGTGTGTGTGTACATGCTTGGTTACTTCTTTCTTCTTCCCGTTTGCGTTTTTGACCCGTACATTAGCATGTCTATGCGTTTGCTTTGCATGCAATGCCTCCGTGAGTGTGCATGTATGTCTCTGTGTGTGTGCAGGCATGTGTCTCTGTAATCATGTGGTGCAGCTCTGGGTCTGGCTGGCTGTCAGCCGTGATAAGGCCGGCGGTTGGGGAGGCGTTGGACGGGGCTGCCGCTCGCCCGGCCTCCGCTTGGTGGATCTGCTGAGAGGGAGCTGAGCCATTAGACACGCTGCAGTGACTTCAGAGAGAGGGAGTGAGGGGGGGGGGGGGGGGGGGGGGGGGGGCGTGGGAGTGGAGATGTATGGTGAGCCAGGCGGGGATGGAAAAAGAGAGTGAAAGAGATGCAGGACTGAGGAGTGTTTGGGGGGGGAGGGGTGGTGATGGTGAGCGAATGATATCGAGGGAGAGATTGGGAGGGACTGCATCGAAAAGCAAGGTGGACAGATGGAAGAGCAGGAGGGAAAGAGATGGAGAGAAAGAGTGAGGGAGGGGACGGGCAGATGAAGCAGAGAGAGAGAGAGAGGGTGAGGAGCGAGAAGGAGAGTCAGTGGAGAGAAATTAAAAAAAGAGGAAGAAAGAACAACAGGTGTGGAGCGATAAAGAGAGGAAATGGTGTAACTGTTCATGTCCACCCTCGCTCAGTATGCCGGTGATTATCTGCACACATGACAGACAGATGCGCTTAAATAAACAAACGTGAGGAGGGGAAATCTCTAAATCTATCCTCCCTTCACTTCTTCTCTCTCCTATTCCCCCGTTTTCCTCCACGAGAAGCATTAAATATCCTGCCGGTTCATTATTTATTCATCTATTCTCCCATCGACCTCTCTATCCTCTTTCTTTCTTTAGCTAGAGGAGATACTGTCTCCTCCTCTCTCTCTCTCATCCTTATTTAGAAGCACCAACTATGTAACATGCTTCCTCCACCTCCCGGGGAACATTTGTCTCTTGCGTGTAAGAGGTGGTCGGAGTGAATTTGCCTCCGGCCCACGTCAACACGATGAATGTGCCTGTAGCTTCTCACATCGTCGACTCCTGGTTGTCGGTTTGAATTTTGGTAACTGAAGCCGGACCTGCAGCTGCAACTTAACCGTTTCATTGTTGCGCACGCGGCCGGTATTATTTAACGACCTCGCGGCAAAACCATCCACGTGTGGCGCCGCGACAAGAGGAGAGATCGTTGTCAATTAGGGAGCTAATCAGTTTAGCCATTCAATTTGCATAACGCGTTAGGTGCATTGCATCCTGCTCATGGTGGCGAGACGTCGGGCAGCTCAGGAGCTTCTTGGAAAAGCAACATTTGTAAAACTACCCTCACAAAGCTCCTAATTCCCTCAGAAATCGATTGAATTACCGGATCGGATTTGGACATTATTTACGCTTCAGTACGTGGGAACATTTTCTTGCCACAAACTGAATGATTCTGAATGCTTATACCGTACAAATAAAATAAAAAAAAAACAACAAGCCACCATGTTTTTCAAGTCTCACAGCCAGGGAAAGCTGCAGGTCTGTTCGGAGTAGCTGTTCCTTCCGGCTGCAATTCAAAAGTGGACTTCAAGTCAACTCTGGCATGACGGACACGAGTGTTTTTACCGCTTCCAACACGCCACAGCTGTCACAGACACTGTCCAGAGCCCCGCAGTAAACTCCATACACCACTCAATTTGGTATATTCTAGCACACAAAAGGGAGGCCCGGCATTTAGTTTCGATCTTACGTGTGTTGAGCCAGTTTCACATTCCCTGAGTCACCTGCAGCTGGTCAAAAAAATGTCACGTGCTTTTTTTTTCCCGGGACCACATGTTTTGCTTTCCCACCGCGGTCATAATAGCCCCAGTGTTTACTTCCTGTTGTGAGGAATGATTGAGTCATGTCCTCTCCAGCCGTGACTGCCCCGTCTGGTGTGGACTTCATTAAATGAAGAGAGTCACAGTGGCTGGTTTTGTTGGTGGTATCGACCTGCAGCCCCTCACACTACATGTAAACCAGCATCATTTATCTGCTATCGGACCCCGGGCCAATCTGAGGTAAGAGCTGGTGATGAACCTAACAGCTGGAGATTCCAGTTAGATTATTTTATCAAGGAAAAGACCCGGGGCTCAGAGCTATCTACTCTTTAAATGGAGCCAGAATTCCTACGTGAAGCTCTCCTCCACTTTCTAAAAAAAGCACAAAAACAAAAGGAGGAGCACACTGGTACTGTCCCTTTGAAGATGAAAAGTAAGTTTTAAGCTAAATATGTAGCCTGCATCTGACAGGAGGGGGTTGAAGATAAATGGCCGAGGTGATAACAAACGGCAAAGGTCACGACAGTGTTGAAAACTCCTCTGGCGCCTTTTGGGCATTTGAACAACTCGGCCACTGGCGGTCTGTGACATCTACCAATAGTGAGGATGTGATGTAACCATCATTGCAGTTAAACTAGGTTAGGCCCTGGCAGTTGGGGGGGAGGGGTGGGTCTGTGTTATCAAGTGGCCAAGAGTAGATGAGAGTAACTGTAACATCAGCACTGCAGGAATAGAAAGAACCTGTGAAAGTAGATAGGCGTAGACCAGACGCCCATATATGGAGAGTTTGGGAGATTTAAGTTATTTCATGGCACAGGAGTCAAAGGTTTCTGATTAAAACACTATGTTCACATTAATAACAGAAGAGCAAACAAATTGCTACCTTTTACAAAAGTTATGAGATGTGTGTGAGTGTGTTGTAGCAACAACAACCCTCCAAAAATGAATTATGGAATGTATACTTTAACAATCTACTCAGTTTTTAACATGTAATTGGTTATATTTTGTCTATTTGTTCAGCAGTTCCCATATTTGCTAAATCTTAAAAGTTTAAAAGAGGATTTTTTTCATCTGTTTACATCTGCTTGAAAGCGTGTACACGTGTTGTTTGTCACACACAATAATAATCAGTGTAGTCAGTAACAGTTTTGTACAACTCTATAGTGATAACAGTAATATGGGTTTTTGATGCTTTTCATTATAATATTATCACAAACCATTACAAAGTATGTTTGTTAGCATGGAAATAAGGTGCAAACTCAGCACATTTGACCCTGTAGAAAGTCTGAATTCATAGAAATATTTTAGCACAATGTAATATTTAGTACTGTCTCAGTGTGAATGGTTAAATATTCACACGTAATCAAAATGACCAGTGTGAATGTCCTGAATGAACGGCAACACACCTAGAAGTCAGAGCTAAATTTGATTTATTGCAGAAGTAAACTTATAAACTTGGTTGGGGAAACACACACTGATTTACAATTACGTTTAATGAGCTGTATAATCGTCTCTCTGGTGTCAGAGGGAACACGTCTTGCCTCTGACTTGTAATTGCATAACTACTCTTTCTTTTCTTTTTTCCCCTCCCTGTCTGTCGTCTTTCAGGAAACAAAAGATGAATTTTGGCCAGCGTTGGCTCCTCCCCATTCCTGCTCTCTCTCACACACTCACACACACACACCCACATTCTCTCTTTTACACTCTCTTAAATGCAGCAGCGCCTGCATTCAGTGCGTGTGTACCTTCCTTTTTCCGAGGCAGAGGGAGAGACGGAAAGAAAGAGAGATTTGCTGTAATAAAAAGTGAGAAAGGGAGGGTGAGGGAGGTAGCTAGAGACGGCAGGGAGGGAAGGAAGGAAGGAAGGAAGGAGGGAGGGAGGGGTAAGACAGAGAGAGAGAACGGGCGAGTGAAGGGGACGGAAGGAAGGGGAGAGAGTGAGAGAGAGAGAGAAAGAAAGAAAGGAGGGGGAGCACATGTGTATGCTTGTCACTAAGGGGCTGGGAGAAGGACTACGGGAAGCGAGGTAGCTGGCCACAGCCGCCATATGCTGACTGGATTCCTGTTCATGTCTGCTGTGTGAAGACTGCAGGTCTCTGCTGGCCGGCCGGGGAACACGCCATGGGAAGCTCACATCTCCTCAACAAAGGCATGCCTCTAGGTAAACAACCAGCACTCTGCTTTATGTCGGGGACTGTGTGTGTGTGTGTGTGTGTGTGTGTGCCAATATTTTGGAACTCTACATGATTCTGCCTTCCTCTTCCCCTCCCCCTTCTCTCTCTCTCTCTCTCTTCCTCTCCCTTTTTCCGTCTCCTCTTCCTCCTTCTCCTCTTAATTCTCTCTCACTCTATTATCTTTTATCGGCCCCGGTCTTGCTGAATGGTTAGCCTTTTCTGTAGCTCCCAGTGTGTGTGTGTGTGTGTGTGTGTGTGTGTGTGAAGAGGCAAATCTCTGCTATTGAAGGCTGCTTGAACACCTCCATTTGTGGCGACAGAAATAGATCTCTCGCTCTCTCTCTCGCTCTCCTTCGAGGGCTAGCAAGGACATGACACATATTTCCCTTTCATTGTGCTTCTTTTTACGGAGAGCGGTTGCCTTGACACACATGTATGCACACACACACACACACACACACACACACACACACACACACACACACACACACACACACACACACACACACACACACACACACACACACACACACACACACAGGGAACTCAACTGACACACATATTCAAGTGTCCACACACACACACACACACACACACACACACACACACACACACACACACACACACACACACACACACACACACACACACACACACACACACACACACACACACACACACACACACACACACACACACACACACACACACACACACACACACACACACACACACACACACACACACACAGGGAACTCAACTGACACACATATTCAAGTGTCCACATGCATGCACAGACGGATTCACAGGCAGGTGACAGATGCTGCTTATGATACGGGCTGGAAAAGACGTTTCTAGAACATGGGATCAAGGTGCTGCTGAGGAATAAGAAGGGGTGTGTGTGTGTGTGTGTGAGAGGGTGTTGGGTGTGGAGGAGGAGGAGGAGGGTGTGAGGATAAACAATCATCCACCCTTTAGCTGAATCATTGTATCTTTGGTCACCTACATCTGGATTTGGGGAGCCGTTTCTCCCAAAAGAAATGGCAGAGATTGTAATCTGTGATGTCATCAACAGGCTGCGGGCTGTGTCTCTTGATGACATCAAAGATTCAAGTTGCATCTCTGATCTTTCTTTTCTTCCCCTCCTCTTTTTTTTTTTTACCCACCTCTCTCTCTCTTTGCTTCTGGAGTGATCTCCACATCCGCCCTAACAGCTCAAAGAATCCAAGGTCACAGGAATAACGACGAACAAATGAATCACGGTGGCGGGAAGATTGACATTTTTAAGACGCTCGCGCACAAATCACTGCCCATCAATGATCGTGACGCTCATCTGGTCATCGGATCGGTTGCAGCACGCAGCGGAGATCACTGAACCATTCAGCGCTGATGTACAATCAGTTCGACGTCCCGGGTGATTGATGGATGTGTTGATTCATGTTTCGGGAGGCGGGGGTCCTCTGATCCACGAGTGAGTCGCGTCTAATCTGATTAGAAAGGCCTCGATCGCTGACACAAAACACACAACAATCGGCCTCCCCGAAATCGCCTCTAAACATCTGATTTGTATTTGAACTCATGGAATGATCTTACGAGCTTCTTACGGTAACGCGTGATGAGATGGTGCTTAATGGCTGCAGGCAGTTTCCCACCAGGAGGAGGCAAACCGCTCATGTTGTGACATGTCGCCGACTTGGAAAAAACACAACTCTGTGGCTTGAAAGTACAATTAGTTCACGAGGTGTAAACACACCTGCACGCCGCAGAATAAACATAGGCATTAACAACAATCGACTGCATTCATTTTTTTTTTTTTTTAACAAACGCTGCAGATCCATGTTATGAATGTTATATAGAGGTTCCAGTTTTTTGTATTCATGTCTACCTAACATGATTACATTTCATTACATTTAGCTGACGCTTTTATCCAAAGAGACTTACATGCTATACAGTAGACACAGCAACGGTGAGCAATGAAGGTTAAGTGTCTTGCTCAAGGACACAACGACATGGACTAGCGGAGCCGGGGATCGAACCCCCGACCCTCTGATTGAAAGTCGGACCTGCTAACCACTCAGCCACAGTGTGATACTGTACACACTTGCACATGGGCATGTACTGACTTTTTATTGCACAGCCCATAGTTTAATTTGAACAACACCTGCATTATGAATTTGCATTTTGAGTTGAGAATTGTATTCAAACCGGGACTCATAAAAACTATTGTAGAAAAATAACAGTGTGTAAAAGAAATAGACACCGAAGCAGGTATAATTGACAGCACTTATAAATCTTTAAAGCACTGAGTGCTCAGCAAAGAGACACCGACAAGCACTGAAAGGCTTAATCTATTTTATCTAATGCACATAAGAAAAAGCTTGAGCTGTGATAGATCTACCAGCAGCCACTAAAAGGCCCGACATCTGCAATGAGGGCAAGCCAATATAATTAGTTACATTTAACTGTACTATGGAAACAACCTGTGCATTTTATTGAGAAATATCATAAAAAAAATGGAAATGTGATTGAGAAGCAGGACTAGACCGGTGGCATCATGCACAGAAAACATATCAGACCTACATCCCATAACGGCAATTGCACTTAGAGCTTAATGAAAAGCACAAGTGCATTGTTGTATTCATTTATATGTCGGTTTATGAGTTAATCATTTTACGAGTCAGGTGAGTCTGCTCAGAGACGTTTGAGTAGATGGTATTCATGTAGCGGGCACGAGAGAGAGAGAGCAGCCCTCAGGCCGGCAGTGTTGCATTGTCTGCAATAAAATGCTTTTACTGTAATATTTGATTAATTATGATGCCATTTTAAACCGTGGCAGCTACACTAAATGTGCACAGTATGTGCATCTGCTCCTGCTGTCTGACTCTGAATCTCCTGTGATTACACTCTCCATACGCAGTAACAGAAATATTCAGTGTGTAAAGCACAAGGAAGTGAAATAATTAAAAAAAAAATGTTTTAATGGGGAACCCACTTAAAGACCCCCGGTGGGTCCTGGGGCGCCAGTTTGGGAACCCTTAATCTATAATACAATAAATGCCTCGTAGCCTTAATAATCCATTAATGGGCACATTTGTTCCAGAGTGTGCAAAGTGACCCCAATCCAATTGAACCTTCAACGTGACTGTGCCTTCCTTCTGCGTATTAACAGTTAATCCAATGTAACAGGCTGACAGCCATTTAATCCAGTTAAAGCCTGTTTTTAAGTGTAGTATTGTTTAAGACTTCTTAATATCCTTAGTTCATGACGTCTTGCATATCAGAAGTGTCCTTTATTTAGTTTGATACATTTTAAATTAAAACGGCTACAAAATGGAAGAAACATTTTTCAATATAATTGATGTGTTGGAAAGGATGTAAGATGCTCCCTGATTCGTTATTTAACATTTACGTTATTTACATATTACCACCTATCTTGTACATGTTACCACCTTTCTTGTACATATTACCACCTTTCTGTACATATTACCACATTTCTTGTACATATTACCACATTTCTATAGATATTACCACCTTTCTGTACATATTGCCACCTTTCTTGTACATATTAACACCTTTCTTGTACATATTACCACCTTTCTTGTACATATTACCACCTTTCGAATAGTGTTTTTATATTTTGTCTTATTATGGTGTGTTTTTATTTCCTAAAAACTGTTGACTCAGAGCCCTGCACAATAATTATAATGTGTCTGGACTGTTGGTCTATGCACAAATGGCAAATAAAGAACCTTGAACCTTGAAGTGTGGTGGGGCGGCTCCTTGTACAGCTTCATTGATCCAGTGTAGTTTCTATCAAGCTGAACATTGTAGTAAATCAGTAAATATAATCCATCTGGAACTAACATTTGCAGATTCAAACTTTGACTCCAAGTTGGCCGCTGCAACGAAGCTGCTGCCAAACATTGTTGTTGGCGCTCCCTCAGTTGTTCTCTCATTGTCTGTTTTGCTGCTGGTGTCTTTAGTTATGAGAACAAAAAGCTGACAAACCTGAACTGTCTTGCTGATACAGAGCTGTATATGTGTGTGTGTGTGTCTGCAAAAACCAGTGTGTGTGTGTGTGTGAGAGAGAAAGAGAAAGGGAGGAGCTGCATGGTGATCCTTGCTTTATGCAAGCACTTGGATGTGCCGTATACCACTGCATGTGACTCATGTCAACTTGTGCGGGTTAGTATGCTGAGCTAGTACCTGTATTTCTGTTAACTGTGTACCTGGACATTCAGGCGTTTTGTTTTTTCAAAGCAAATACACACAGCGATGATATAAAACCGGGGCTTTAGACATGACGGGAGAAAGAAAGGAAACGCCAAGAGAGATGAGGAAAGCCGGGGGAAACGAGAGTAGATCTGAGAGTGAATCAACAAGAGATGAAGGGATGGCGAGAGCAGCACAGAGGGGGGTGACCGGCGAGGATACGGGGCTTTTTAACCACGCTGCCGCATGCCAGCAGAGCCAGTGACGTTATAAATCAGCCGTGCTGGGGCTCCGCGGTCGGTTGCTACAGCTGCAGATGGCTGAAGCTCCGCTCTCGGTCTCACGAGGGGAAAAAACCCGTCTCTGAAATGTGAATGCGTCATGTTGCCGAGGTTCACTCGCATTTCACTCCAGGAGAAGAGAGTTTTAGTTCAGGGAGGTTTGGTCACAATACATGAGGAAGGCCTTCCTGCTGTGGCTGTGACGGGGTTTATGGGCAAAATACATGATTATTGTGGTGATGCAATGAACTATTATTTTCATTATCAATTAATCAGCTTATTGTTTTATCCATTCATTGATAAATCGTTACAATAAATTGTAAATTGACGTCTTCAAATATATTGTTTTGTCTCACCAACAGTCCAAAACCTAGATATTTGATTTTAAATGACCTGAACAATTAAAATTATCAAAATTGTTGCTGAGCGATTGACCAATAGATTAATTAATTCAACTCTATCTTCATCATTGATTGTTCGCCAAATGTCTTCTAAAGGTCATCCATAAAATATCAAAAAATAATAAAGTCAAAAGTATTCGAAAGTTTTTTTTTGAAACATTTCATTCTTAAATCATTTTGTATTGAAATGAAACCCCTTGTTATAAGTGTGTGTGGTGTGACATACGGTTGTTGTGCTTCTTTATTGCGGGTCAACCTCCGGGACTCGCAGCTTGTTTGGAAGCCCCGCCCCCTATCGAGGCCAGCAGACCTCCGTGTGACTCCCACATTTAAAAACACATGATCATCGTCTCCGTTGACCGACAGCCCGATAACACTGCCTCGTTCCTCTGGGACAAGAATAAATAAACAAAAAGATCCAGCTGTTCTCGTGAGCTGGTCAATGACAGCTGGATACATGCATGCTGCAGGGCTTTCCCACTGGCTCGCATGGTTCAGTCCCAGCAGTCCTTGGCAGATGCTTTTTTCCGTCCCTAAATGTCAGTCAAACAGTTATTTTGGTCCCATTACAAATTTTCCGACGGATGCAATTTTCATATCGCGAGTGTCCGCGGGGACCGAGGCCCTTAAGCTCATAACGCAAAAGCAGAGTTGTGAACATGCTGTTGGTTATTGAACATGATGGGTATTGATTTCATTGAACAATTATCATTTCCATTTTGGATGTTGCCGTGCATGGAAATCCCTTCTACAACGCCGCCTCGAAAATGTTTACCAAATGCGGTGATGAATCCTGAATCAAAGCTCAGTTGCAGAGAAACTGTTGGCTGTCAAGAGGCCTGTTTGCACTGTGAAAACTCCCAGCAGTCACCCACCCCAGAGGCAAATGGGGTAGAGAGAGAGAGGACTGAATGTAATGAGAGAGGGAGATGGAGGAGGTTTTAAAGTTTAGAAACTCAGCATTTGCAGTTATTTAATATAACAAGAAGAATTTAATGAGTGTTTAATGAGAGTTTAATGTGGCTAGAAAGCGAGAGAATGCATTCAATAAAAGAGGCCGGGAGAAAACTGCCATCTGAGTTTGTGGGATTTAGGAATAGAGAGAGTGCATTAATACTTGCAGTGTTGTGCTGAGGTTTGTGTGTGTGTGTGTGTGTGTGTGTGTGTGTGTGTGTGTGTGTGTGTTTGTGTGTGTGTGTGTGTCTGTGGGGAAAGACAGAGAGAGAATGAATGGGTGTTTTATCATATAGTACTACTCAGCAGTCAACGGTGCCAGTCCTCCCAAGGTCATGCTCGGTGCTGGAATGAAAGCTATTTCCTCCCTCACTCTGACTGAGTGTGAGCCGAAAAAAAAAAAAAAAAAAAAAAAAAAAAAAGGCTGCTACTTTCCAAACACGCCACTCTGCTGCACAACTGCTTGAACCGGCCATATTTCCCTTATTCCGTGCAAGTGAACATCATGCACATTTGATGTTTTTTTCCCCGGCCATCTCTGAATCACGCGTTGTGTGTTTCTGCTCAGATGAAAGCTCAGAAAAGTCTGTCGCCCCAAATAGTGCAGAGGGCGGGCGCCTCGGGGCGAGTGCGCTGCTTGTGAATACATCTGAGCGGCGGCGGCTCTGTCGAGAGTACTTTTTTTTTTTTTTTTTTTTTTTTGCAGTTGCAGAATTCCCATTTCTCAGCTTATGCACCATTGATTTTGTATTGATGTGTAAATGCGACGGCCTCCAGGCGAATCCTATTATGGAAAGCTAATGTTTTAACAGCTCACATCGGGCATTGTGAGCGGTATTTGAGTTTCACTTTATTGGTCTGTGGGTGCTGCTTCATCAGTTTAGACTTCCTGCTGCAACCTGACGATGAGGAGAGGAAGACCACGCAGAAATTGAGGGATGGATTGTGCTGGATTTGGGGCTGTCCATTCCTCTGATAGTTTTAACAGTAAGCTTGTATCGTAAGGTTCAGGTTGTCACTCCTGCAACATGCTGTAAGGCTGATTATTGACATTTAGCTCACACTTTAACCCTTAAAAGAATATACAGTATAGGCGCTTACCATACGTATTTCCAGGTTTGTTTCAAAGTTGCTAATGTTAGAAATCTAGGCAGTAAATCTCTGCAACCAAAACTAAAACGATGTGTCACCACCTCCCAACGGCTGTTACTCCTGCAGGTGCAAATGCGAGCGCTGAACCCGTGATCCTGAACGCTCCGATGCATTCCACGGCTGCAGTGCCGTACACGCTCCCACGCTCGGCTCTGCTGCTGCCTGACACATGCAGCGGGAAGTATGTGCTGGTTTAAAAATAGGTCATATAAGTATGTTGTTTGTAAAATAACACGTTTTTTTTTTTTTTTTTAATTAGCAGTGAAGTCGTGTCAAAAAAAAGTAGAGCGAATCAGAAACTGAAATTGATGTTTGAAAATATCACGTGCTTCCTATCTGTTGGCTGTAAATGCTGACAAACCATGAACACTCAAGCCCACTGGAGCGTGAACCAGATATGCACAAAAGCACTGTCGACATTATTTCCCCATGCACGCACACCGGCTCACTCAACAACCACAGAAAACCACCGACAGTCTGTTGTTGAAAATCACCCCCTTTGCAAGCCTGAGAAAAAAAAAAGTTTAAATAAGAATCCACTTTCGATGAGAAAGATGAGGACCATCCATCTGCATGTGTCCTACGAAGCTTTTGTTTTTCTCCAGTACCTTCCTGCTTTGTATTCATATTATTCATGCGGCTCATTCAGTCCTGGGAGGTGCCCAGTACAACACAGCCCCCACTTACTGGTCACTGAGCTGCACCATTGGAGCACATGTACGGAGAACCAACCCACAGTAGCAGTAACTGGCCAAATGTAGATGATGTGGCGTCAGCAGAGATTTGTATTGCCTGTAAAAACATGTTGCTACTCAAAAGACTGAGGCCTCCAGAGGCAGGAAGCTGAGCTGTGTTACTGCAACGCTTAACAGTCGTACACGGAGAAATCAGATGGACAAATGTCTCTTTCATTAGCTGTGCAAGTACAAGACACAAGACAATGCTAACTGCTAAAAGTCAACACCTCCTTTCTGAAGATTGTCAAAAGGCATTGTGGGAAACACGAACGTACTAACGTGAAGAGATGAATCGCAAGAAAACAGGTAGATTACAAAGCTCCCGGACGAAAATACAAGAGGAAAGCACCGAAAATCCGAGATGAATGATAGATACTGGGAGTTTGACCGTGATTCTAGGAGGGGGTTTTCCTCTAGGAAGAGGGAGGAGTGTTTCCCAGTTCACTGGTTTTCCAGACCAATTCTCAGGTTCGGAGCATCCAAACTTCTTTCCACGAGTGTGATTCTCCGGGATTCATGGCATTCAAAATATTGTGGAGGCCGTAGAACGCTGATTTTGAAAACGACTGGTTTAAAAGGAGTACTGAATACCGTCATGTGGTGTCAAACAGTGTCAAGCTGAGAGGAAGCCAGTTGTGTGTTCACCTCGCCAAAGAAAAGTTCGAGGCGGGATATTTTGGGTGAAATGACGGAGGAGGTTGCTCATGTGAGATGTCAGGGATGAGTGATGGGTCCCGTCAGCATCGGCTGCAACAGCCATAACTCTGCACTCGTTTCATCTGCAGGGCTTAAGAGGTCCGTCAAAACTTTCTCTCAAGGAGACCCAATTACATTTTTCCTCTGCATCCGTCCGTCTTTCAGATGTCTTGGTTCTCAGTCAGCGATCTGGATAATTAACTCTTCAGTTACCTGAGAGGAGGGTCAAACCGGGCGATCCCAGCAGATTGCGTTGGGAGGAAATGAGAACGAATAAACGCGACCCCCGCCGACCACTGCTCTTGTTAAACCTGAGCGACGGCCCTCTAGTGGGGTCGTCAGGCGCGTCTGCCTTGTTAAGCGCCACTTATCCTCCAGGAAGGGCTGCAGCACTCGAGGAGCAAGGCTCCCGTCTGAAGAGACGATTTAACAAAACATCCTGCAGAGCGGGTGAAGGGTTCAACTCCCAAACTGAGAGACTTCAGTTAGCTTCCAGGCTCATGAACCTACCCATGTGTGAGCTCATATTAATCATTTTAAGTGACATTTTGATAGATTTAGAGCGCTGTTTGTGAATTAACACTAAATTTCTACCAAGAGTTGCTGTGGAAGAGAACATTTTGACATCATGTGGAGCTCCAGGCTGCTTGCTCATTTGTTTCCTGGTCAAAGTCGACCAAGTAAGTGGCTCCCATGATCCCCTCTCAGTGGTCCGCAGGGCCGAGCACTTACATTCCCTAATATACGAGTATGTAATTAAAACAATGGGAACGGGATGAAATACAAAAGGATGATGTTTAATTGGACGGGGAGATCCTGAAGGTTTGAGGGCAAGTGTTTTTATAATACTCTGCACTATTTTCTCCCAGCCTCATCTATCTTCCCAATTACTGCCTGTTTCAGAGAGTCAGCGAACTTCAAGGTAGTAATAATTAAACTGGAGCAATGAAAATCTTTAAAAGTAATAAGCCGTGGAACACGACCGGTTGCTCCTGGAGATTTGCTGTCCGGGTTGTCATAGCAACTGCATCAGTCCGGGGCAGACACATTATGGGATGCAGACATAAGCAGGACATCAGCTCAACCCAGAAACACCAGCACAACACCCCACAAACTAATTTACAATAATATGAATTTACGTTTCTTCCCAATAAAAGACTTATTTATATATATATTTAATTTATCTGAGGGAGATCGCAGTTTCATCACAATGATAAAAAAAAGGTGCTGATTAGACGCATTTCCACTTTTGTTTTGACCATCTGCCGCTTCTTTCTTTCTTTCTTGTCTAGGCATCAGGCCACCCATCATGAACGGGCCCATGCACCCGCGCCCCCTGGTGGCGCTGCTGGACGGACGCGACTGCACGGTGGAGATGCCCGTCCTGAAAGACGTAGCGACAGTAGCCTTCTGTGACGCTCAGTCCACACAGGAGATCCACGAGAAGGTGACACACGTAACTAGATCATGAACACACACACACACACACACACACAAAGTAAGATCATATCCTGCGGCGGACATATTTTCTCTACTTATAAATGCAACTCGTCATAAAAACTCAGAAGGGATTCAGCGGGCTGAGCTACAAAGCTTTTACAATTGCTTTTATAGGAAGATGATAGTGTGATAGGTGGTTTTTAATATGTATATGTGTACATGTGGTGGTGCTACAAATCCACTAGGAACAGGAAGTGAGTACATTTTGAATTTTAGAGAACCGCAACAGCAGTTAGCATGAACACAATGGTGGAAGTAGAGGGTTTCTAAAGCATCACTTCCAAAATCCAAGGCTGATACAAAAAGAAATTAGTATCTTCAGCATTTCTTTCCGTTTCATGAAAAAAAGATAGAAATAATTATATATTTCAATCATTTGTAGGTATATACTGTATTAGAAATGCATCAAATCAATATTAATATATTGGATGTGTAATATACACCAATATCACCTCAATCCAAACTGATTTAGATTGGGAACCAAGCAGAACATGTGACTGACTGCTTCAAAACATTCCTCCAGAGGTCACGGATGCTACAGACGTTAGTTACGTGCACGTTTCTAGTTTAACCATCAACCAACCAAACATTAGTCTGTTTGCACAATAAAAAGTTGCAAGTCCATCAGTCCTTTCCTTTCCTTGTTCAGTATATTTAAGCATCTTTTGTCTGACCTGGAAACAAAACAAACATTTATACTACTTATATTCACATAATTTCATTCACGTCAGCTCCGAGTTGGACATAGCAGTTTCTAACTGCAGCAATATCCACATGCATAACACAATAACAGTGTTTATTTGGGCTATTTGAAAGATGTGAGCACGAGGGGAGCAGCGGGGGTGACCACCTTGCAATAATGCGTGAAAGCTTCTGTTTACTGTCTCCTGACATGAAGCCGGCACCAGCACAATGGCCTCATTAAAGAATATTGGCTCTGCATTAAGGAAAATAAATCTGAGGGAAGAAGAGAAGCAAAGGAATCAAAGCGGGAACAGTGCAGAGAGCAAACTCAAAATGTGGGTCAGGCTCAGGATCCTGCCACCGTCACTGTGGATTGTAAATGGGTTTGTATGTCTGGCAGCGTTGCGTCTGGCTCTGGGAGTCTGCCAGACCCACTCGCCCTGTGAGCGCTCAGTAACCCAGAGTGGGAGAAACAGATGGCTCTCGCTCGCTCTCTCTCTCTCTGGATCTCTAGTAAAGCGCTACCTCATTGTGTAATTAAAAGGGCTTCTTTATTGTAATTGAACCGCATGTCATTTTCATCCTCTCTCACACACATGAGGAGGAGGGCTGGCAGCGTCGGGGAAAAAAAAAGATTGTGAGATTAACGGAGGAGCAATTAAAAGGTGACTCGATAGACGGCCATGGATTCCCTTTCTATAAGAGATAATCAAATGATCTGCTGTTGAATCATAATATTTCATTTTTCAATTAAAACAATGAGCCGGCTTAGCAGCCAGTGAGGATCCCATGTGAATTAGATCCCTGCTGGTATTCGGCAGTTTGGTGCGATGGAGAGACACCTTATCTTGATGCCTGTGGTTAGGAAAGCTTAGTTTCCATGGTAATATTCAGGAAAAGCAGTCATTCCACGCTGGCAGTGGTACTAAAAAAACAGGATGCGAGATATAAAAAGCATATCCTGGAAAATATAAAAAAATCCTCAACTGAGATACATAGTTTACGGAAACACTGACTCTGAACTCTGGCCGCCGACACTCACTCACAGTTGTTTCCACAAAGCTACGCTTGACTTGTGCGCGCTCACGCCAACACACAACACACACTCATGATGTTGGCTTTGCATTTGGTACATTTATCTGTAATGTACGAACTCAGAGCTCATAATATTCTGCAAACAGACACTCTTTTATGCATTGATGTGTTTAAAGCGCAGAGGTTAAGTAAGGCTGCACTTAAAGTTAGATATTTAAAAAACGCACTTATTGCTTTCTATAGTGAAGTCAAGCGGTGTGTGTCCCTACAGGTGCTGAATGAAGCTGTGGGAGCTCTGATGTACCACACCATCACTCTGATGAGGGAAGACCTGGAGAAGTTCAAAGGCCTGCGCATCATCGTCCGCATCGGCAGCGGCTACGACAACATCGACATCAAATCTGCCGGGGAACTGGGTGAGAACACACACACACACACACACACACACACACACACACACACACACACACACACACACACACACACACACACACACACACACACACACACACACACACACACACACACACACACACACACACACACACACACACACACACACACACACACACACACACACACACACACACACACACACACACACAGGAAGTGAGAGTGTGTGTTGGTCATGTGCTGCACTGTTCTCTGGGAGCCGTGCTACTGCTTTAAAGCCCACACAGTGTTGAGTATGGGTCATCTGTGTGGTATACATATACAATACATAAGTAACCATGTCACCATATTTATGTTTGCAACTATTTTAGTGGAGAGCAACCACGAATCGTTATATTTTCTGTCCTGAATACTGATCACAGAAACCTTCCATGTAAATAGGAAAAGTATGTTCAAGTAACTCAACCGGAATGTTTATTTACTAACATAATTCACCCAAATGGCAGGTTTAGTCACATGTGACTTTCAATTTCACTCCAGAGCTACTTTTCACGGCAGGATGCCGCACTTTTATTGTTCCAGAGCCGAGCGTAGCGCTGCACGCCGGGCGAGCTGCCTGGCACCCTAAATGGAAAAGAGCCATCGCTGATGTTATTAGTTACATTTCAATTACAAGCAAAAGTGTGTCGTTCCAACTGCTGAGACTGCGTTGATTAAAATAAACAACGAGCCACAACAAACAGATAGACAGTGTTGTCCTCAGATCTTCAACTCGCGAAAAAGTATCTATATATCTATATATATGTTAATGTATAAGGTGGAGCTCATTTTAATTGATTTGTAATGCTAGGAAGCTTAATTAAAAATACTAGTTGATGTATATCTGTCTTAATAATCTGAATCTGGAAATGAACCGGTCACTAAAGCTATCAGATAAAGAAGAGAATAAACTGGAAACACTCACGTAGAGTACAAGTACCTCAAAATTGTACTCAAGTACAGCACTTGAGTTACATTGCACCACTGCTCAACAGCTAATTTAAACCCCCAAAAAAAATCAATCTGAAAGCCAATAGGTATTGCCATGTTTGCTAGAAGTCTGCTATTAAAAACTGAGTGAAGCTTTTGTGCATTACAACTCATGTCAGTCCTGCAACAGCCAGAGCTTCACTAGCGTCTCCCTATCTCCTCCCACCAAGACGCTCTGCAATATGAAAGCAGCCAGTAGTGTTTGCAGAGAAAATTGCTGACGCAACATCTCGGTTCTGCACTTCTCTACCAAGAACAGTTTTACCAAACTTCAAATCATATCATCAAATGGCCCGAAAGGCTTTGACTAATCCTTATCTGCTTTCTGGTCCAACAGGCATCGCTGTGTGCAACATGCCAGCGGCCTCGGTGGAGGAGACGGCGGACTCGACGCTGTGTCACATCCTCACCTTGTACCGGCGCACCACCTGGCTGCACCAGGTTTGTGTCTTTGTGTGGCTGATACATCCAGTTAATATCGGTCCGCTTTATGTGAACCAACTCTAAATGCATTGCATCCAGTTATCATAATATAAGCTTCGAACAATTACCAATAATTGTCTACTGACAAATCAGCAAAAATTGAAATGTTTCGTTTTCTTTAGAAAGTTGCTGTATTTGAGAGACGTTGATGTAAGATGTAGAAGGTACAGTAAACATTTGAAGTAATCACCACTTAGACTTAGACTTAAGAGTACTTCATCACCATGATCACAATATCTAAAAGGATTTAGACTTTGGTGATTGAGTGTGTTCACCTGGACCGTGTTGAATGTTCTGGGATATCCGCATGTCAATCATTAGTTGTTATTCATGCCAGGCGCTCCGGGAGGGCACGCGGGTCCAGAGCGTGGAGCAGATCCGAGAGGTGGCGTCGGGAGCCGCGAGGATCCGAGGAGAGACACTGGGACTCATAGGGCTCGGTGAGTACCAACCTGCAAACGACTCTGAGCCTCTTGGGTGAGGACTACTTATCGTACCGTCGTAAAAACAAGACAGAGCGTCTCCAGCCAGCAGCTCTGAGGCTGTACGATGGTAAGATGCCATATTGGAAGCATTTCTATTGCCTCTAAACGGCTCTCAACATGGCGACGCCTTAGCTGGCGGCTCGTAGCTAACGATGCTAACTGTTCAAAAAGGTTTTTATATTCATGATATTCATGTGTTGTATTTTGCTCCTTTAAGTACAGTTTTGAGGTATTCGTCCTTGAGTATTCCATTTTATTAAATTAAATTTATATTCTACTCTTTAATTTCATTACATGTATTCAACAACTGCAGTTATTTGTCCAATGAATATTTTAAAAACATATGAGAAGCTTATGAATCTGCTCCACTTCGAGCAGCTTCAAGAATAAAATGCTACTTACACATTCATGTATCAATATTGATAATCTATAATTTAATTTAAATTAATATATCAATCTCACGTGTCTACTGCTACAATGAGTACATGGCTAATATGTCTATAGTATTAGCTGTAAGATGTAGCTATATCTTATCAAAAGTAAGTTGGATTTTAAAAACATGACTTTTACTTTTCCAAAGAATGTTGCCATTGTTGTAATGGTAGTTTTAATCAAATAAAAAACAAATATTTATTTAAATAAATCCATCATCTGGGGAGCATGAACGTAGCCGACACATGCTGCTGCTTGCACGGCTAAGAAGGTTTTTATTTTGTTCATTGTGTTTGACGGAGGGTAGTCGGACTGAAATTTCTAATCAAAGGGTTTTTCGTCTCTTTTCCATTTTTTTTCTTAGTTCAGCTAAATTGGCTTCTTAAGGAGTTAATGCCAATGAAATATAAGCAGATTAACCAGAAGCAGAAAGCAAATCTCTCCTCTGAAGGAATAATGAGCAGACTCTCGTAGAGTCATTTCTAAGGCAAACGCCAAAAAAAAGAGAACATATACAATGTAAACTGCTTTTTTTGTTCCATTTGAGTGTGTATTCACATGCTCCTGTGAGTGTAGTAATGTGTGTGCGCCTCCATGTCTGTGTGTTTCTAGGTCGCGTGGGCCAGGCTGTAGCCCTGCGAGCCAAGGCCTTCGGCTTCAACGTGATCTTCTATGACCCTTATTTGGCTGACGGGGTAGAACGATCCCTGGGACTACAAAGGGTCACCACACTACAGGTAGCACGCACACACAGACACACACACAGACAGACACACACACACATAAACACCACACACAGAGACAGACACAATTCCAATGACTTACTGCTAACAGACACTAGCAGGAAGTGTGGGGGCCAAAAAAACTAAAAGCTAATTGATTTCCACAGTTTATTTCCCTTTCCTTTATTTCCTAAAAAGAATTCAGGTTGTCTATTTTAATAATAAACCATAATATTTAGGAAATTGCTACATCAATTACTAAAACATAAAGCAGACCTAAGTGGACAACAGTGGCCACCGTCTAATTACATTTGATGTTGTGGCCTTTTCTTAACTGATAGTATTGTCGTTATTATTTTATTATGTTTTATATCTTGTGTTTTGGTGTTTTAAAATACACATCATAGAAATACAGACAATTTCTATGAAGTAGCTCTGCACGTAACACCAGTATACGTTGGTGCCAATTGACAGTCAACTAGACTAAACTACACTGCTTTCTCCACCATCTCCAAAGTGTATTTAGCTTCATGCTGCTGGACCAATTATTAAACAACAAAAATGCAAAAACAGATTTGATTCACGGAAGATCTGAAATGTGATTTGGATAAAAAGCAACGAGTCTGCGTATGATTGTACAGACCGTTTCATTCAACCGCTTTGGTCCAAGTTAACTTCCTGCCAGCTACATTGCAATGGGAAACACAAAGTGGGCCCATTGAAAATGTTAATGTTGTTTATATATGTAATGTTTAAAACGAGCCACCGTCTTGTGAAAGGATTACTGTGGAGCCTGTGTGGCAGTTTAGCTGCTGAGAAACGAGTAACTTTCCCTGGATCTCTCCTCAGGATCTGCTCTTCCACTCCGACTGTGTCTCTCTGCACTGCAGCCTCAACGAGCACAACCACCACCTGATCAACGACTTCACCATCAAACAGGTGGAGGACAGCACACACACACACACACACACACACACACACACACACACACACACACACACACACACACACACACACACACACACACACACACACACACACACACACACACACACAATTTATTTACCCCTGCATCCACTACTACATCCCATGGCCATAAATATTAAAGAAGCGGATACTCGGGGAAGCCCACTGCCGGCATACAGATGAATGAGGTTCTCCGCTGCATATGATGACTGATAATCTCAGGAAATATCAGTTCATCCTTCATCTCCAGGGCTAAGCCTGGAGACAGTTTTCTTCCCAAGGCACAGGGTATACTTTCAAGCATATTCTGACCTTGCAAGTGAAAAGAAGAGCATCTCCACATGGATCAATAGATTAATACATAATCGCATTACCGTTTAATGTTCTCAGCCAATTTGGATCAATATAAAATGTTAATAATCAGGTGGATCTCTGTGTCTTAAAGATGCGCCAGGGGGCGTTCCTGGTGAACACGGCCAGGGGGGGTCTGGTGGATGAGAAGGCCCTGGCTCAGGCCCTGAAGGAGGGCAGGATACGTGGAGCTGCTCTGGATGTTCATGAGACCGAGCCTTTCAGGTAACACTCACTGTTGTTTATGTCAACATGTTGGGTTATGGTGGTGTTTATATATTTACCTATAGTGGTAATACTGACGCGTCTGAGCTATTCAAGATGCTCGTATTTGGCGGCAGGATATTCAGTGGAAAAACATCCTGAATTTCTACAGTGAATAAAAGCTACAAGGGGATGTTGGGTTTGGAAAGTGTGGTGGGTTTTGACTTGAAACTGTAATTCCATGGCATTTATGACCATTGTTATTACTATAAGTAATGTCCCAAGAGTTTAAAGACAAAACTCGTTCAAGTTAAATAATCATTTCATTATTTACACAAATCCCAGCAAACGCGAGATTCACCATGGAGAGACACACACACAAGGACACACTCACACAAGGACACACTCACACACGCAACCTATCTGGTGATTTTCTTTTTGCAGCTGTCACTGATTTGACTGCGTTTGTACATTTGTCAGTTTCAGTCAGGGCCCGCTGAAGGACGCTCCCAACCTCATCTGCACCCCGCACGCTGCCTGGTACAGCGAACAGGCCTCGCTGGAGATGAGAGAGGAGGCAGCCAGGGAGATCCGGAGGGCTATCACAGGTAGCGCACACACACACACACACACACACACACACACACACACACACATTGCTGGAAAGAAACGTAAACACAAGTCTAAAAAGAGATATTTGTGTCTGTTCTATTGCAGTCGAGCATTAACTGTTCTTCCTGGGCTTTAAGCACGGAGATATTGAAAGTCTTTTTTTCCCAGTCTGCCTCTTTCTTTCTTTCCATCCTCCTTTCTATCCCATTTGGCTCAGTCTTTTTCCCACTGACCCGTTTAATCTCGTCTGGCGGTTTCTTTCTCTGTAGAAAATGGGTTAGTGAGTGCAGTAACGCTCCCCCAGTGTGAATTAATTTGATTTCTCTGTTAACACGTCATGTTTCTCCCTTTCTTTTTTTCTTTTGCTTCGTTCCTCTACTTTTTCAGGTCGTATCCCAGACAGTTTGAAGAACTGTGTGAATAAGGAGTTCCTCTCCCAGAATAACCACTGGGCAGGTGTTGACCCAGCTACCGTTCACCCCGAGCTCAACGGGGCTTATAGGTAATACTCGTCAGGATAAAGAAACCAGTAGTGGTCAGTGCAGTTTGATTTTTCTCCCCCAAACCTTGGTAAAGTCATTGATAAGTTCTGCCAAATGTCTTGAAAATAGAGAGTGTGCCGGTTATAAATGTACTAATGACAGAAGATAACTGATAGATAATGGTACTGCTGTGTTAGTATAACAATGTGTCACTGATACTTTGTGATGGTCATTATTCACTTTCTCCTGAGATTCAATAATCCAAACGTTTGAGAGACTGAGCTAGAAAATAATCGGCAATGAAAAGTAAGATCATTAGTTGCGGAGATTTCTTAATTTTTAAGATGCTGATGGAAGTGACTCTGGAAAAATCCAGTCGCATCTTCCCTGCCAAAATAGTGTGCTTCTCTTTCTACCAATATTACACAAAATATACCACGGCAGTAAACTAAACTCTATTAAAAACAAAATCTGTGTAGGAAAAAAAAAAGTTTCCAGCATTTTTGGAATAGAAGTCTGAATTTATTATCCCCAACTGTATGGAGTTGCAATACCCTGGGGTACTGTGTGCTACAGTATTACGCCATCAAAGTATTCTGATAATTATTATATAAATGTTAATATTCAATTGCCATTTAATGGAGGCCCACTGCAATGTGTTTGTGCAGGTC
Organism: Cottus gobio; assembly: GCA_023566465.1. Classification (NCBI taxonomy): domain Eukaryota; kingdom Metazoa; phylum Chordata; class Actinopteri; order Perciformes; family Cottidae; genus Cottus; species Cottus gobio. The sequence continues at coordinate 25,764,659 of CM042216.1, read as the reverse complement.
AAAACAAGGTCACATGTTTTGTAATTTTAGTTTCAGTTTTGCTTTGATGACTCAGTTTTGCGTCTCTCTCTCTCTCTCTCCTCCCCCTCTCCTCTCTAGGTATCCCCCAGGAGTGGTGAGCTTGCCAGCTGGCGGCCTCCCGCCACCCGTTGAAGGCATCGTGCCCAGCGCCGTGCCCATCACACACACCCTCCCGCCCGCCGCCACACACCCTCCTCATGCCCCGTCCCCCGGACAAAATACAGTCAAGCCACCAGAGGGCGACAGAGAGCAGCATCTGAATGACCAACTGTAACCACAAAGAAACACACACACAGACACACACAAACACACACTCACACACACACAAACACACACACACACACACACACATACATGCTTGCCTGTGTTGTCTGGTGACCGGAGGAGGTTGGCACAGCAACCAGGATCATAGCGATATTGTTATCAGACAGGTTCAGTGTCAGGACAGGTTGAGGTCCAGTAACAATCGATTCTAAACACTCACGCCAATTGGTTCCCTGCAGCCGCTTCATACTCCAAAGATAAGAAGAGGATGATGAAGAGGATGATGAAGAGGAGTGGATAGCTGTCAGGTGCTCCATTCAAAGAGCAAGACAGTTGTCCTCTGCTCCAAACTGACTGTAAAGATCCACAGGAGGGTCTTCACCCGACAACTACAGTAGTCGAGTTACTGCCAGAGGTAAAAAAAAAAATGAAAACGAAAAAATAACATTAACATGTATGTGTTGATTTGGGAAGAAAACGTTCTGCATAACATTCTGCTGTCTTAGACTGTAGTGTGTCCAAAGTTAGAGGGGCAGGTTTCATGTCTTTCTCTCTTTTTCTGTGTTCCTTAGTTTGATGTACAAGCAAAAGTAGTAGGTTATGAAATGAATGTAACCTGTCTGTGTACAGTTTCTAGACTTCCAGCAAGAAGATACTGATATTCGGATGCCAGTCTTAACAAAAACAAGGGTTGTGTGATCTCTCTATGTAGCCAAACTGGTTTGAGAATACAATATCTGTTTTTTTTGTTTGTTTTATTAACAAGCCCCAACCCCCCCTTCCCCTCCCCTCCAGAAAAAAAAAGAGGCAGCTTTTTGCACACCATCTCAGGAAATTCAGTTTCCGCGGTTGGTATATTATTTTTTAAATTTGTTTTAAATATACCTTTTTATGCCACTTAGTGCTTTTGTGTTTCTACCTGCTTGCCTTTTCGTGTCCTGCTACATTAGATAACAAAGAACTTTAACGAGAGCTAAAGTTGATCTAATGTTTGATTTTTGTTTGATATGTTTAAGGGGCATGCGATTTTGCTCTTGGGACTTGTTTGTAAATGTTTGACCCATATCGAGGGGGTTGTGGGAGGAAAGGCTGTCGGGAGGTGGTGTAATGGTATGCTTGGCTGGGACGACTTCATCCCTAATCACGGTTTGAATTTACAAAAAAAAATAAAAAAGAGTGGTTGGGTTCATTACTTTGAAGGACAAAGCAGGTTATGTACAAGGCAATGCACTGATATTTTGTAACAGGTCATTATTGTCGTCGTCATGTCTAAACATACGGTGCTTCCACCATTTCACACACTCATTGTCCAAATCGTGGACCATAAACAGCACAGCAAGGTTTATAATCGATGTGCAACATGTTGCTTCATGCTCTGGATCCGTCAAATCAGAGGTCGCGGGGAAAGCTGCATCAAAACCTCTATTAATCAGTTATTCAAATGCTTTGCTCTCTGCCCAAACAATGTTTGGTTCCTATTTGAAGTTGAACTCACTTGTACAGATGTCACATCCAGTGAAAGAACAGGTAATGGTTACCGACTGATGAGGAACAGCTGTGTCCTTGAGGTTTACCCAAATTTCTAATTTGTGATCTGCTACCAAATCGACCTGTTGAGACTTTAAAAAAAATAAAAAAATCAATGGCCAGTTTGATCAGCTTTCAACAAAGTAAAGACGTTCCCTGACGTCTCGTTCTCCTTTTACATTTCATGGCGGGCCCTTCCTGAGTATACCGTTCAGCCACCCTCTGTGGCCTCTGTGTCTATGTGTACATATGGTGTTCTGCCTGCCTGTGTCAATGTGACTTGGTTGTATCTGTGTCTGAAAAAGCAGCACTGGGAGAAGGGGTGGTGGCTAGCACGCTCCACGAGGCATCATTACACAGTCTGCCATCTAAACACACAACGAAACACTAAAAAACACAAAAGATGCTTCCAGCTTCAAATCTGACCCGGAAATCTACACGTAAACCAGATGCTCGTCAACACGATCTGAAACTCTTTTTTTTAATCTGGATTCACTGATTCCAGTTCAAGTGTTGTTGATGGTAGCAGGTCATCTACGTGACGGTGCTTTTTGGATCCCCTTCTACCAGCAGCTGAGTAGTAAAAAAAGAAAACAGTCCACTGTTGCCTGCCTGGTCTTCTCCATGGTGAGGTAGTAAGAGTAGCAATCAGGGATGGAAATTTCACGACCCATCGGCGAGTATGTCTGAGTTCTCACTGGCCAGAGTCTGAAAGGTTGTCTAGTAAAGACGTCACTGAGGTGATATTTAAATGTCACTGTCACACAACAGCTATAAAATGATGGAATAGTTTGAATTTTACTATTAATCTTTCCTCACCAGATGCCCGCCGTTATGCGGGGAGGGGAAACTCTTTGCTAATACTTCCTGAAACAAACTGATGGAGGCTGCAAGTAAAAACAGCAGACAAGCTTTTAAAGAGACGGCCACCTCAACCAAAACACATTTAAAATACATGTCTTACCTCTTAACAGCAGTGATATGTATCAATCTAGATTGTTTTGGTATGAGTTCCTTAGTTTTGGAAATATCAGCTGTAGAGGTGTCTGCCTCCTCTCAAACATAATGAGAGCGTATGGCTCTCGGCTTTTGGTGCTCAAAGCGCCAAAAAAATAAATAAAAATACATTTAAAAAAATCTTTTTCCAGGGTCCATGATCTGGTTATTCAAGATAGTCCACATACCTTGTTGTGAGTAGTTTTATGTATGATATCCTACATGACGTCCTACAATATTTGATAAATAGCACGACAAATAAGAGGTAAAATATGTATTTTGGGGTGAACTGTCCCTTTAAAGTGTCGAGGTGCTCTTTGAAATTCCATCCCTGGTAGTAACACACAGTCCACTGTTGCCTACCGTGGTCCCCTTTATGGTAAAGTATTAGGCGTAGCAATATACAGTATACATATTCTATATTCTACAGTAAATATCATTATTTTTGGTCAAAACTGACAACCTGACAAAGATATGTTTGTGACTGTATGCATTTGTATGAATTATTTTAAAAGGAAATAAACTGTGGAAAGGTGAAATTTGTGTGTTATTCATGTCTAAACTCAATTATTAGCACTTAATTAATAATAAACATAACCCTGTGTAACGATTTTGCGTCATACCAATAAACACAATTTGTTTAGAAAAACAAATAAAATATGCAGCAATGCTACAGATGAAGGCACAAGAAGGACAAGTTAAGGAGAATATAAAAACTGTAACAACGCAGGTCTCAAAATATACAAGAAACATCATAATTCTCATAATTCTTGCTGTGAATAGACCAGTTAAAATAATTTACATATTTTTAAATTAACAATTTAGATAATTCATATATCGTTCAAATCTTTTTTCAAGCAAACCATTGATGTTTCTAGCTTCTCAAATGTGAGAATTTACCGCTTTCCTTCATTGCAGTAAATTTAACATCTTTGGGCTTTGGACTGTTGTTCGGACAAAACAAAATATATGAAGAGGTCACTTTTGGCAGATTTCACTATCTTCTGATGTTTTATGGACCAAATGATGAATTGATAAACTTAGAAAATATATAAAAAATCTGGCTACTCCATAATTAAATTGCAACAATGTAAATCAACATCCTTTATATGCATACTGACACTAAGTACGCTTACTGTACATTCATCATCTTTATTCTTTATATTAAGTGTTATAAATTAAGTGTAAAAAAGGACGTAGCAGCGGTCTCGTTTCACACACGACAAATGTTTAAACTACTTTACTCAAATGTGATGAGTTGAACGACCTTTTGATTTTAATTCAAAGTTTGCATCCATCAACTCTGAATATAAAGTTACTAGCTGATTCCAACAGATGTCACTAGAACAGCTGAAACGGTCGTGCTGAGGAGAAAGCCACGCAAACCAGATGTGACAGCTGAGTCTGCAGTGGCTCCGCTGCTTGCATCTGTTTTTTAGTTTAATTTATTTACGTAATAAATCCATATTCGTCGTTGGGTGTTCCTCGAGACATATACGGCGCACCTGTGTCACATTAGTGAAGTGGTTGTCAACACTTCTCGCAAACAGGTCCCGGCCTACACTGAGTTATTGACTGCTCAAACATGAAGCCGAGAGTCATTGAATCAGAGATCATACAATACGCACTGCAATATGGAATATTAATAAACACGGTGTGGAATGGAATAATGACATATTAAATATATTTAATCCGTTTTTTTGCACTGTGGATTATCCAGAAGAGCAACGTCACCTGCACGGTAGAGCGTTCAATCATTTAATCATTTAAAGGCCTCGAGATGAATCTGATGTTGGACGGAGCAAACAATAAGTCTTTTCTTCCAATCTACGTAGGTAGGTTTTTAATGTAGAAATAAGATACAGTATAAATATTCAGGAATCTATCCAACAGTTAAAAGTTGCAGAGGCCAAGTCTATTCTTCTACTGCCTGTCTAGAAACAGAAATGGTTGTTAGCTGCATGCTGCCAATCATGTGAGACCTCAAATTGAACCGACTGTATCTGGGGGGGACATGGAAAGACCTTCATCTCTTTCTCTTTATTTATCCCCCTTTGCTCCCTGATTACCCCCACATCTCTCCATCACACTCTCCTTTTCTCTTTGTCACTTCCTCTCCCTCTCTGGTTCATCCATTCAGAGTTACAGCCACTGGAACGGGCTCTCCGGCAGCTGGAAACTCAAGATGGTTTAATCTATACCTCAGGAAGCAGGATGGGAACCAGATGGAATAAAGAAACAGAAAACAGGCATAGGGCACGTTTAATTCAAGCAGCATGGGGACCTCCAAAGGGCACGGTGCGAAGGGGAAGAGCAATGTTCACAAGGCTGCTGGGACATTTTGGGAGGAAATGTGGCGACCGCTATCGGACTTGAGTTCAGAGGTGAGAGTCACATCTTCCTTTGTGAATATCGACTACGCTTTAAGAGATCCTGGCCTGTTGGAAGCAGAGAAATATTTTGGGGAAGAAACGTTTAATGACTAACGCTTTCTGCTCTTTCAGGTTTTACCACTGAGCTGCCCTTGAGCAAGGCAATTCAAATGAATCCACGTTAAAGTACAATCCTGATTTCAGGCTTCAAGTGTGAGGCTTGTTCTTATTTGTTTTAAGCTTGTGGCTAACTTTCGAAAAGTCTCAATCATAATGGTTTGGTTACCATATTTTCATGAAAATAAACTATGAAAAAATTGGTTATTCAACCGGCACATATCACTGGTTCTTAGAAACAGGAAGAAGATGCCTGCTTCCTTCACAAAGATGATCGAACAATTACACAGGCAAGTTGGCTATTAGCACATTTATGAGCGATACAACGACACCTACAACATCTTTTGGAGAGGGGACAAGAGAACAACAATGTATAGACCCTCCCTGTTTACAGACAAGGACAAATTGATAGGCGCAAGCTGGTTTGAGTTGATGTAGCTCCCAACGACAGACACACACGGCTGACCTTTCTAAATTATGGGTTTGTCCTTTGCAGCAACAATACCAAACACCTCCATTAAAGGAGACGACCTGCATCATCTATTATTTCTTATATTTCCTATGTGATAAAATCTGTATTGGCAAGACAACCGTTTTAACTTTAAGAAAGCAGCTGCCGCCAGTTCAGCGAGTTTCATACAAAGCCATTCACTAAAAAAGTTGCGTTGACTTTGAGACCACACACTCGGATCCCTTGTGACATGTTGACTCCTTGTGATGTCAGATGTGTACACCCTCTGTTGAAAGTACTGACAGTGAGAAAGACATAGGTGTGTGTTTGCGTGAGTCCAGGCTACAACAGATGAATTGGTCGATGATGGACATGGAGCACACTTCCTCTTTGCCTCTCCCTTTCCTCTCCCTCGGCTCCTCTCACCTTTCCTCCTACCTCTCTGCGGTTTCTCCTCCTGACATTTCCTCTCTTCGGCTTTTTATTCCGCTCTGCTCTCCCCTCCATTGGGCACCGTCCAAATAAAGCCAAACAGAGGAATATTATCCACAAAAATGTGGTGGAGTACGGCGGGCGCCCTAACATTCAGGAGGTGAGGCACCCCTCTGAGATGAGTTCCCCACCAAATGCAGGATTTCCATCAGCATTTGCTTCAGGGTTTGAGTTTCCAATGGGTCCACATACTGCTTCACAGAGCCCATCCACACTGCCAAGAAAAATGTCTGGTGGTTAATAAACACCAGACACGTGCTCTTAAATGCTGGCGGCTGCCTGAAAGGTGCCAACTCCATTGGCTGCTTTGGCAGGTCACCTTTATTTTGTTGGTAGAAAGCAAAAATGGCGCACTTCCAATTTGACAGCTTTATTGTCTCAATTTAGCCATTTTTACAACAATTATTGGCCGCCGCTGTGTCACACATGCAGAAAACGTGTTGTGATATTACAGCCAAGCTACATCATTAGAAAGGATCGCAAAATGTCAACAACGGATGGGAGTTAGCTTGAAAAAGCACGTCTTTTTCTTTTAGCACTGACTAGATTTTGCAGCAACTGTTAGCAAGATGGTGATATGAGGATATAAGAGAGCTCCTGCATAATATATCAACCCTTTGACTGCCGCTGCCAGCCATACATGCAGTGTTGGGAGGATTTTAGGCCTCTGAGTGCCTCCTTGAATATTTGGGGTTTTAACCAGTAGAAGAGACTAAACAAACCCCTGAACTGGGTCTGTTAAAGTAGATGCTATTCTTACCTCTGGCCGATGGGTTTTGTTAATGCTGAAAGACGCAGTGGTAGTTTATATGAAAAATAAATAGACTGCTGGATAGAGCCTGCGCTGCTGGAGGAACCGCAAAGGAATCGAATGAGGACAGAGATTATGAGAAAGACAGCTAAAGTAACAAACAGAAAAAAAGGGAGAGGAAGGGAAGATTGAAAATGAGAAAAAAAAGGGAGGATGATTCGGAAATAAAGTATTTGATATTTTCACGTTGCAGAAAAACGTTTTCGTTTTTCCATTATTTTATTTTAATCATTCTGTTTACATTGTTTCAGCGTGAGTCACGTCTTCACAACGTGTTTGCCGTGTTTGTGTGTGTTTCACAAACAAGTCTAAAAGGTGGTGAACCAGTTTCGGTGGCCAGGGTTTCTGGGGTTTAGTTTTCTGCCCACATGTGTGAAAGGTGGGAGGGACTGACACTTGACAGATGCTATGTGGTTCACATGAACACACAGGGAAAGAAAAAGATAAATGTAGGACTACACACATGCATACAATATTGTCTGGTGGTTAACACAATCAGTTGTTCTCAGGACTGCAAAGTGCTTCTCGTGTTGGTTTTGGGATTTTGCCCGTTCAGAACGACAGACGTTCTCCTACATCTTCATTCCACACTGTCAAGAATAAGTATGTAGCTGCCAACGAGAGAGCTATATCTTAATAAACTTTGGCTAACACTTCAATTTACAAATCAACGCTGCGTATACACTGTACATCAAGTTGTACTGCAGCGTATGTGCGAGGATAAATCTCCAGCTCACTGCCTGCCGTTGTAGACAGAGGGGAGACACAAGAATCACTCAACAAAGGAAAACAGCGCATGCTTTAGGTTTCAGGCATTCATCGTCACTTATTTGTAAACATGAAAGAGGCAGAGGTAGGTGCGTACAGAATGACAAAGGAGAGCTCCAGACTGGGATTCAAACCCTGTTTCTACTTTCTCAGCCGTTTATGCATACGCTGAGAGGCTTGAGGGATTATTGGTTTTGGAAAGTTACCAAAGGTGTTCAGTTGGAAAGGTGTGCTGGAGCAGGTTTCAGATGCTGCCAACAAGCACTTTGTTTGAAACACACGGACCCCACAGGAGACCGCCTGCGCTGGTTTTTTCACCAGGAATGTCTCATTTCGCTTCAAACCTAAACTGATGCCATCAGATGTTGGAAGTATCGAACACAGATGGTACTGAACTGCACTATGTGTGCCTTTCCTCTGTTGTCCCAGTTGAACTGAAGCAGGGGCATCATGCTAGGAATGATGAAGTGTAAATGGGAGTTTAACGGCTGCTAAGAAACACAGATTGAGAAAAAAATTAAATATTAGAGGAAGATTTATGCAACTGGGCAAAAACTTCTCAAGCTAGAGTGTTTTTTTTCTGCCGTCTGGTCTTCTCACGTCTACTATTATGATGGTTATATATTAAAATTCGATGAGGTTGGAAGGCATTGTACATACTTGCAACTTAACCCAGGCTTCAAAACAATAACCTGTTTCCATAGCTAGCTCTGTGTCTATTCACAGTAAAACACAATCCCAACTGGGATCCCAAAAGACATCTCACCATCTGCAGACGCGTCAAGTATTGCGTTTGGACAAATCAATAGAAGTCGTCTTCTCCTAGGAATGAGTGGAACATAAATTCAGATCATACGGCAGCGGTTCATCATCGTCATAGATTAATAACAGCTTTCCAAAATGTTGATCCAAGAAGCTTTTTGAGAGACGACTCATTCACATGACTTAGAATGCTACGGTCAACGCAGATGAGCTAACTGATGATGCATACAGGCAACGCAAAACAAACAGGCATGCAGCCAGGATAGTCAGTTATAGAGATCCAGGATTATGATTTCTACAGCCACATTATCTACGCAGGTGCTTTGATGTACCAATCAGCATATCTGCTGTCGACGGTAGTCAACAGATGACATTTCACCTCGATTATGACAAGGACACCACTAACCATTGACCACGGATAGAGAGCAGTATGTGTACGGGTTCAAACGTCAACTATTTTGTGTGATCGTGATAACATATGAAACAAAAAGTGTTTGTCTGTTGTCTCAATCATAATTCAGCTGGTTGTTCAGGCACAGACGTGACACATTCTGCCCAAAATACATTCTACGGATTATTTCTGTTTGTTATTTGTGCGGCAGTTTGCACAGTGCACCTCTCTCCTCATTGCATATCTACCAACTGATTATTAGAGCCAAAAATTATGTAATTAGGCTTTTAATAATATACACATGTGGGGCAGGGGCGGGGTTTAGCGCGGCTGCAAGGGGGGAGAAAGAAGGGCGGCTCAGGGAACAGGTGCGGGGAATCGCGGGGAATGAGCCACACCTGTGACTGATGTGTGGGTGTGTGTGTGTGGGCGGGTATAAAAACCCAGCCGTAGCGACAGCGGAAAAGGGGAGGCGTGGACGCGAGCGGAGAGAGAGAGAGAGAGAGAGAGAGAGAGAGAGAGAGAGAGAGAGAGAGAGAGAGAGAGAGAGAGAGAGAGAGAGAGAGAGAGAGAGAGAGAGAGAGAGAGAGAGAGAGAGAGAGAGAGAGAGAGAGAGAGAGAGAGAGAGAGAGAGAGAGAGAGAGAGAGAGAGAGAGAGAGAGAGAGAGAGAGAGAGAGAGAGAGAGAGAGAGAGAGAGAGAGAGAGAGAGAGAGAGATTGTCTAGTATCTTTATTACTAAAACAGTGTCATTTACAGCTTTACTGTTTTTCAGAAGCTTACAAAACTAAAAAATAAATAGTAAAGAAAAAAAAAAAAAAAATAAAAAAAAACACAAATCACACGTTCAGAACCAGAGCATTGTCTCTGACTGAACACAGAATGTCCCTCACAGCCCAAATGTTTACAAAGAGTTCTGTGTTTTTTGTCAGCTTGTAAAACCCAAACTCCACCCTGAGGCGAGCCGTCAGCAGCCCCGTCAACATCCAACTCACGTCCTCTGACCCTTGACCCCTCACACGATTTTTCCTTGTTTTCCAAATTGCTAGTTTGGCCAGACCTGAAAGGAAATTTATTAGTGTGTGTACCTGTTTTTTTTTAGCAGAGTATTTTGGACCGTGGATAAATAAACGGAAAGAAAAATGTTCTCCTAAGCCCTGAAACCATGCCTGCAGGCGGCTGAAGAGTCTCACCAGCCTAGAGCACTCAGCAAACAGATGATGGACGGTCTCTGTCTCAGAACAGAAAGGACAGCCGTCTCCTGAGCCAGGATCGAGGTGCACCAGATACCTGTTTGTAGCTATGGCCCCATGTACAATCCTCCACTGGAGGTCTCCTGTCCGTTTGTCTACAGGGGGTTTGTACAGGGACCGCCAACAGCCCCCCGGGGAGGATCCCCTGCCAAAAAACTCGGTCCACCTCGACACCCTCACCCCTGCCAAGGAACGCAAGTTAGAGACCTTCACCACGACCTGGTACACTGCTTTCCTCCCCAGAGTCTCAAAGTCCCCCAACTGGGGTGTCTTTAGAGACAGCAGGATGTCCTCCTCATCCTTCCACTGTCCCACAGCAGGACAAACAACCAGGGGTGGGAAGACATACTCACACTCATTGTCCCATTGGTCCGACAATGTGGGGTCTCCAACAAACGCCCTGAGGACTTCTGGCAGAGAAGTACAGACCTCCTCCACCAGCCTGCGCAGCAGCCTGCTGGACCGGATGTTGGTCAGCTCCGCTAGATGAGGGATAGCAGTCTTCATTAGATGACCCAGCTTCACACAGCCGGCCTCTCTCAGTCTGGATCTCAGGCTGACCGACGTCAGGACCTGGGATGTAATGTAGCCGCTCCCAAACAGTGGCTCCTCAAAGAGCCACATCCCTGGTGTGGTCACAGCTCTCCGGTGGACTGTAAAAACCTGCCACGCCTGTAAAACTGACTGGTAGAACGGTGTCAGACCCGTTAAATCCACTGACTGGGGCTGAAGCAGGAACAGGTGTTTGTCGTAGCCTAAGTGTCCAGCCCTCCTCAGCAGCACACAGGCAGCATCAGTCCATGGCAGGCCGAAACTGTACAGCAGCCTCTGCGCCGACTGCAGTCTGAAGGCTTTGATGCGTGATGCGATGTCCACCAGGCCCTGCCCTCCCTCCTGGACCGGCAGGTACAGCACCGCAGCTCTCAGCCAGTGAAGTCCAGACCAGAAGAAATCCACAACTGCCCTCTGGATCTCTTCAATCAGGCCCTGTGGTGGAGGTAGGACTACCAGTCTGTGCCAAAGGGCCGAGGCAACCAAGTTATTGACAATTAGGACCCTTCCCCTGTAAGAGAGCTGAGGTAGCAGCCATTTCCATTTAGATAGTCTGGCACACACTCTCTCCATAGCACCCTCCCAGTTCTGTTTTTGAAACTCCTCTGTTCCCAAAAAAACACCCAAAATCTTCAAGCCCTGCCTTCCCCATCTGAGGTTTCCTGGCAGCTTTGGTGTTTCTTTGTTAGACCACTGCCCAACCTGCAAAGCTTCACTTTTCCCCCAGTTTACTTTTGCTGACGATGCCCTCTCAAACAAAACTAAACTGCTTCCTAGGACATTTACATCCCTTTGGTCTTTGACGAACACATTAATGTCATCAGCATATGCAGACACCACCAGTGAAGGCCGTTGAGGTAGCCCAGGTAACACCAGACCTGACAGACGGGATCTTAACCTGTTCAGAAGAGGCTCGATTACAATAGAATATAGCTGACCAGAAAGAGGACAACCCTGTCTGATGCCTCTCTGGACCTGAACCGGACAGCTCAGCGCACCTCCCACCTTCAGCAGACAAGAAGCTTCTGTATACATCAACCCTAACAGTGACACAAAACTTTCACCAAAACCAAAAGCCCTTAAAGTGGAAAAAAGAAAACCATGATCAACCCTATCAAAAGCCTTCTCTTGATCTAAAGATATAACCCCAACATCAATATTATACATTTTGCAAAGGTCCAACAAGTCTCTCATGAGGAAAATGTTATCCATGATGGATCTATCCGGGATGCAATATGACTGGTCTCTGTGGATTATAGTCTCTAGAAAGTTCTTAAGACGGTTGGCGAGCACCTTGGAAAGAAGTTTGTAGTCTGTGCATAACAACGCCACCGGTCTCCAGTTTTTTAGTAAGGTCAAATCTCCTTTTTTGGGTAACAGTGAAAGTACCGCATGCCGACATGTGGTCGGTAAAAGGCCTGTCCGTGAACACTCCTGCAGCACCTCCCACAGGTCGACGCCCAAACATTTCCAGAAATGTTTGTAGAAGTCCGCCGGTAATCCGTCCAGTCCAGGAGCTCGGCCAGCAGCCATCTGACCCACAGCAGCGGTCAGCTCCTCCAGGGAGATGTTGGCGTCCAGGACAGCTCTGTCCTCGGGGCCCAGCTGAGGAAGGTCCTGAAGCAGCTCGTCAGCATTCTCCCTGTGGTTGTCCTTCCTGAAGAGGGCGCTGTAGAAACTTACGGCATGCTGCCTCATTCGAATCGGGTCAGTCGTCATCGTACCATCAGGAAGGCGGAGACACAGCATTTGTTTTGCCCGAGAGACAGACTTCTCCAGATTGAAAAAATAGGAGGTAGGAGCATCCATGTCCCTCACAGTGGTGAACCTCGACCTGACCAGAGCTCCCTTAGCTCGTTCCCTTAGGAAAGAACCTAGATGTTGTTTCTTCTGTTGAAGCCTCTGAGTGTCTGTCCTGGTGTGCGTGAGTAAACTGTTCTCCAAATCCCTGATTTCATTCCCTAAATCCTCAATGAGCCTTTTGACTTTACCCGTGGAGTGACTTGTAAACTGTTGTACAAAGACACGTATATGTGCCTTTCCTACGTCCCACCATTGACTCAGGGACTCAAAATCGCACTTCTTTTCCCTCCAGATCCCCCAAAACACCTCAAACTTTTGGCAGAAATCGCTGTCCTGAAGCACCTTGATGTTAAAATGCCAGTACGAGCTGCATTTGGTGGTTGGTGAGGTGTGCACATCTAAAGTGACTAAATGATGGTCAGTAAATCCTACAGGGAAAATGTGACTGCTCAACAACCGGTTGCTAAAGCTACATGACATGTACACCCTGTCCAGCCTGGCTGCCCTAATATTCCCATCCAACACCTTCACCCATGTATACTGCCTATCCTGGGGGTGTTTGACCCTCCATACATCCACCACCCCTGACTCTGCAATCACCTGTGCTAAGGTGGCAGATGATTGTAGGTGAGGTTCCTCCCCTGTCCTATCTAATACGGAATCAATGGTGCAATTCCAGTCCCCCCCCAACACCACACACTCGTGCTGATCACACTGCTGCAGGACATCTCTGAGCTTGTGGAAGATGCCCGTTCTGTGGGAGCCCTGGTTTGGAGCATAGATGTTAATGAGAACAAAAGTAATGTTTTGTATGACAGCTCTGACCACCAGAGCCCTGCCCGTCACTATCTCTGTGGAGGAGATGATGTCAACGTCCAGCCCAGGTGAGAATAGGACTGCTACACCTGCAGACCGGTTGGTCCCATGAGACAGGACATGCTGGCCCCTCCACCACAAACCCCAGTCTATTTCATTATGTGAGTCGCTGTGCGTTTCCTGCAGGAAAACAATGTCAAGTTGTTTCTGCTCAATCGTGTCTGCAGTGACCACTCTCTTCTCTTGATCCCTCCCACCATTTATGTTTAAAGAACCAACCCTCACCTTGTGCATTGAAAAATGAAAAAGAGCCGTGACGTAAACAGCTAACAGTAACGTGAATCCTAAGTGCACATCCATGGCAGACTCACTTAAAAGTTCTTAACCTTTTAGAACTTTTATTCCTCGCCATTTGTTTCCTGAGAGTCGTCAAGTGTTTTCTTAGACGGTAACGTTTCTTCTCATCCAATGACTCCACACCAACCCCTTTCTGTAAAGCTAAAACGCTTTTCACAAACTTGTCTGCGTCTGGAAAATGATCTAAAACTTTGACAGTTTTACCAAACGTCTCATCCAGGAAGTTATTAATGTCCTCCAGTTTGTACAGGTCTCCACTGTAAGACTGGGAGCCTGCGAGGGAGTGAGAGTCAGAGTCAGTGTCGTACTCCATCTCCTCCTCCACAACACAAGCCTCCCCACTCACTTCTGGACCAGTAGCCTGACTTTGGTCATCTTCAACAGTCTGCCCTTTACTGCTTCCTGCTCCACTTCCCCTCAACCCTTCCTCTGTTCCTGCTGCCAGTGCTTCCTCTCCCTTTCCCCCCCTGTTGTTGGACTCAGAACAGCTGAGTTCCCCTCAATAGTTTCCCCTATGCCTAAATCGTCTCTCTGTTCTCCCACTTGACTGTCTGTCTGCCCGCTGTTCCCCTCCCCGGGCCCAATGGGCGGGGCTTCAAGGTTGGCAGGCGGGGCCTCGGGTACGGTGGGCGGGGCCTCACGGCCTTGCGAAACAGGGACCTCCACCGTCTCGCTATTCAGCGGAGCCCCGGTGTTATTAAACTCTTCTGCCGCCTCACTATTTAGCGGAGCCCCGGTGTTATTAAACTCTTCTGCCGCCTCACTATTTAGCGGAGCCCCGGTGTTATTAAACTCTTCTGCCGCCTCACTATTTAGCGGAGCCCCGGTGTTATTAAGCTCCTCTGCCGGCGTGGCTCCCGCTTCAGGATGCCCTTCGGCCGGTCTGTGCGGACAAGCGGCCCGCTTATGCCCTACACCCCCACACTCAAAACACCTGACGCTACCCGTGCTAGCATACACCATGTAGTGTCCCTCCCCGTGTTTCACCCTGAAGGAGACCTCCAGCGTCTGAGAGGGACAGGTGAGGAACATGAACACCTGTCTCCTGAAGGACTGGACATGTTTCAGTTTCTCATTTTTACAGCCCAGCCCAACGGTTCTAAAGCTGCTCGCTAGCTTCCCGAAACGCTGCAGCTCCCGCTCCAACACCTGGTTGGGGATGAACGGGGGAACACCGGACACGGTGACCCGGGTGGAGGGCACTGCCAGCGGGGAAACCTGCAGGTACACGCCGTTCAGCGAGACGCCGCTCGATATTAACTGCGCCACATAGCGCTCCTCTTTTAGAAACACCACTACCCCTCGGTTCATCCTGGAGGCGTAGCACAGGTTACCGTGTCCCACACAGTCTCCCACCGCCAGGAGAACCGCCTCCACCGGGACACACGGGTCGGGCTGAACCCGAACTCCATGCCTCAAAGACAGGGACGGCGTCTCAGAGGACGCCATCCCTAACAGAAAACACGGTTTTCCGTCTGCAAAAACACAAATAAGCACACAAAACTACACCGACAAACAAACAAAAACCACAACAACTCAATCACACAGCAAACTAGGAAAAAAACCAAGAATAAATGTTTGAGAAAATACATCAAACATTTAGCGCCGCTCACCAAGCTCTCCACAACCACTCTCCACCAGAGAGAGAGAGAGAGAGAGAGAGAGAGAGAGAGAAACAGCGTAAAATAAAGCCTTTGAATCCCATCCCGACTTGTCGTGTCTGATCCGAGACCCCGGAAGAACATACCTGGGTACAACACAATATCTGATTACTGACAAAATTAACACAAACAAAAACTTGACTCCCATTCAAGACCAGGCGGGCCGTGTCAAGCTTTGTGCCTGCTTCCATCAAAAATATTCATGAATCTATCTATTTAGTATTTATTTATGAAAACGTAACCCCACTGGTGAACATCTCAAACTGCTTTATGCTGCACGTGTTTGTTGTCTCCTCTTTGTTGTCGTTTGTCCGGTTATATGTTGTGTGTGCACTGACATTTGATTGGATTTTTCTTTTTTTAATAAAGTTATTTCATCCATGACTACAACTATTATCAATGCCCAGTTACAGCAAGCAAACAAGTTATGTCTAAGGAGTATTCTCGTCAGCCTCTCTAGTTTTTATTCCTACTGGTTGGTCCGTGTATGGTGAATGTCAGATCCACAGGCTTTAAACTGTAGTGACAGGGATAGTCCAGACAACGAAGCTATAACAGCAATGCCACATGTGTCATTTCAATCCTGATGGAGAACTAGAGCTGTACCCGCAGCAAACCAAATGATGTTGGGATATTTCAGAGAAAATGAAACAAACAGCTTCAGGTTTTACCATCAAGTGGATTCAAAAACAATTCTTACATTAAGCCAAAGCTCTAACTCAGAAATCCTTTCAATGAGAGATAAGGAAAGGGTTAAATGTCATATTGATGCAATAAAAGACTGCAGCAGATTTGTTTTTCGCAGGGAACAAACCAAAAACCATCTTCCAGCTACCAGGCTGCTCTGCAGGCCAGATGTACACCTCATATTGTATTACAGTGATGTTATGCAAAAAGAATCTTTTGCCACGTTTCTATCTGGGTTACTTTTCTGGTGTTAAATAATTTTATTCTAATTTTCTCTAACAGGAAAATGCTGTGATGTCCACGACTACAATAATTCAGCAAATACCTTTAACATGTTGTGTTTGAGGATGAATTCAGATTTTGCACATTTACTTCAAAGTATATTGGTGTATATAGAACATTGGGACGAATGTGTTTCTTTTAAGAGTTGGATGTCATATTTAGTACAAAATGGTTATCTATTGTTGCATTGCTGGTGAATATATGGTTTATGAATACAGAATTATAGCAAATCACTGGAATAAAAAGATGTAAACGTTATCATGAGTGTCATGAGACTGAATTTTCAATTTCTTTTTCTGTTGCCATAACTGTAAAATAAATAAATAATCCACTCGGCTAAAACAGAGTTTGTTTTTGTTTGCAACATTTAATCACGTACAGATAATTAGTGCATTTGAAAGGAGATAAGGGATTGATTCTTTTGGCCGACTATCATACAGATAATAAATGCTCCATGGGGAGAGATTCAACTGAGTGTTTGCAAATGCTGCTACACACACAAACACTCATGCGGCATGGATCAGAGTCATTAGATCCAAACTACATTGTTTCTAAGCAATACAGTTATGTATACAGCAAAATGAGAGCAAACAGCTGCGGCTAACAGATCACTGTCATGAGTTGTGCTGCAGTTTCTTATCTAGAAAGAGGCAGTCATGTACAGAACCAGTCTTCCTCCAATCAAACCCCTCAACTGTCAGATTTCTGGTTCCCACGTCCATCGGTATTATTTAATTATAAGAGAAACCTGAGAGGCACACCGGCTGGCAAGGCCATTTAACGCAGATTATTGTGCAGTAACTGCTCACAGCTATGAAAACACAAGTGTGGACCTTATTGCGCTGTTAAGACGTCACAGGAAACCTGAGAGAAGGAAGAACCGGATTACCGTTACCGTAATCTCATTAGAAAATAATAACTCATATCTCACTGTAATCTGTCACATGCAGTACAGGACAATAACTGATTCCAGGTATTTACGGGAGGCAGTAATGTGGACTTTTCTTTTAATGAAAGTTGTCTTAATTCTACATATTATTTAATGTCGTGAAACTCACACTATGTACTCAATAATTGTTGATCACTCAAGCTGATGAATTAAAACAGTAAAGCAGTATACAATGATTGGAGGAAGGGAGTTGAAAACACCTGAAACATATTGAAAGATATAAGAATTAAATAATTGTACAATTCAAGAATACGGCAAGCAGTAAAATACTAATAAATAACAATGTCCAGCTTATGAAGGAAGTCCTTGGTATTAGTTGGCATACCCTGACTTATTAAGGCAAAATGCGTTGGTCATGTTCTTGTTCGTCGCTTATAGTGACGACAAATGTCAGAAGTGTGCAGGTTCAGAGTGTCTATTGGGGCTGATAAAGGCTACGACGTCACTGAACTCACAGCCTTTTAGCTCATTTTCCCTTGAACTTTCTTCAAATGTCAACATGAAACAAGGCTAATGCTTTTTTTGGCACAAAGAAATCTCAGTAATACATGCAAAGGTTACTAAATGAAATTGGCCTGAACCAACTCTGGCGACAATGCACCCACTGAAATGAGAAAGTACATTTACTCCAATTGTTGGGGGCATTTGTGGAGTAATGAGGGGAAAGTTTCTGCAAAAAAATCTGCTCGAATCTGTGATCGAACCTTTGACACCGAAACTCCGGCCCACTCTTGTGTCATATCAAAGGTTGTGGATGTATGAATGGAAATGGGAAAATAGAATAGAACAGACTATTTGTTTTACAGGACATATTTTGGCCCTAGAATGCATCGATATCAGAACATAAATATTTGTTCTTTGCACCACCGACAGGTATCGCTGTGGCTTTCAAAAGAATGCTTCAGAAACCTCTACGCGATGCAACACAGTCGTGCTATGCAGTTATTTTAACACACTAAATTATAGTGACAAGTATGGCCTACTGTTTATCTGTCCTCTCCTCCTGAAGTGCTCCTGAATGTCTCGAGAACTGTCACCAAAACTGATCCCCTCGTACATATTGAGCCTGGTAGTTTTTGGTGGTTATATTGAATTGCCCCTGCTTGGGCACAACCCATGTATGCGTATGGATTGTCAAATCCTTGATGGCAGAAGGGGATTCATTTGGTGGGGCCGGGCTTCACCTGGTCAGCCAGGTTCATGGAAACAAAAGGTGCTCATGATAGTTTTTTTCTGCGTTTGGTGCAAGGCTGTGTTCTGAAGAAGCCCAAGACTTCTGGGCAGCGGCGTTGCCTAATGGTTCCTCAGAGAGGGACGGTAAATCCCTGAGCAGAGAGGGACACCAGAAACACAAGATGATCGTCCTGGCTGACTCGCTGAAAGCCAATAAGGTGTGCGAGTGTGTGCGAGAGCCTCTGTTGGTGTGCGCATGTATGTATTGTGTGTATTAAAGTCTCTTGTACTGCAATAACGCCATCGAGAAATGTCTACATTTTGTGTGAATGTTTCTACAATTTTTCTGCAGTGCAATTCTCCCTTCACATAATACCAAAAACAGATAGTTTGTAATTTATCCTTTGTGCAGACATCTGGTCAAATATAAAACCATATATACCAAACCATATCTTCACTGAAGGCTACTGTATGTGTCCTTGCTTTTTTATTCATCCTGTTCTTTATTTTCAAAGCAAAGTCGTGTCCCTGTGAGAGCATGACGTATGTGATATCCACTGCTTTGCATGCAGAGTGCTTTGCCCAATGTGTGTGTGTGTCCCAGTTACTTCAACAGCCCGTCAATCAGGCTTTGACTTGCAGAACCAACTGGCCAGAGTTTCATACGCCACCAGGGGATTGAGGACAAAGGATCACTGTCCAAGTGTCATTATGTAACTCCTCCATTCTGTGGAAATTTAGCATTTTCAAATTTGCCTCATTTTCACGTTCACTTTAAAACTGACATCCTCCAACATGCTGAGGGAGTGATATGACCTTTATGTCTGTAGAAGCCATTCAAAGCCTATTGTAGAATCAAAACTTTCAAAAAAAAATCAGTTGGCGTCACCTTGAAAATGAAAAAGGTTTTCTCTTTCTCCTGCGCTGCAAAAACGCTCCATCTTGACAGGTCATTCAGTGTAATGTTGGGTATTAAAATCCTATTCCTTCAAAAGGAGGGAGGCACAATCTGCCAGAGGGGTGAGGTAATCTTAACGAAAGCAAACTGGCTTGTTTAAGCAATTTTCAACTGATGTTATCTCGCTACCTCTGGAGCGGTAATATCCCAATTCACAATGTCATCACTTTTTTTAAAGATAATTCCTAAAAGTGCACTGGGAACCAGTGAAATTATCTCACACGTTTTCACCTTTTTCCAGCAAGACAAGAGTTTAAGATTGATGTTTTTCTGCGGGGTGAAAAGTATACGTCTTCGGGGATTCAAGGTTTTTCTTTTGACCGCCGTGATAATTGAATATCCTCCCATGTCTCTTCATTTCCAAACTATTAGTAACTCCTCTGTATCGCAGCCTGGACGCTGCACAGACTTCTGTCCAACTAGTTTCACGACCAACAATCACAACGTACAGACGACCTCTCACCGGCCCGTTTTTCATCTGTATCAAGCAATTTATGGGTTAAATTTGCTTTCTTGTTCATGGCCACAAACCTCTGCGTTACAGGTTTGTTTAGATCTTGATGTTAATAATTAGCCTCAAGCCTCCAACCAGCATTTAATCATCATGTAGAGACAAACTCCAGTCAAGGACAGTACATACAAATCGTTTTACCACATCATGGTCAGGAGAAGCAGTGCTATCAGTTTACTCCTACCATTAGTCTTTTACACGATTACATAATCAGAATTGATCGGGGGGAAAGACTGATGTATTACCCAGAATATGATGTAAATCTATTGAAATTGGGAGTTTGTTTTGGGATTTGTTCTGGTCTGAGCACTGCCAACTGTAAGCCTGTTTACTTGACTTGTAATCTAACTGCCTTTTACTTTCCTAGTTCTGTTTTATTGATGCCTGTAAATGACACTCAACACCGCACCAAAAACACAAGATTTGGGGGATACGTGTTATAATATTAGATACATGAATAGAGCTTATAAATAGATCCAACCCAAATTGGTAAACTCCAGAAAGTAGGCCGACAGTAGCTTTGCTCTCGTGGTTACGCAAGTGTAGCAACCCTTATTTATGGGTGTTTGGGGTTTGTTTTGACGCTGAAGCACAGATGTACTGGTGTGTATCCAGCAGGGAAAATTATGGGCCTAGCCTGTCACTGTCTGACAGTGTTTTGGTTCAGAAGCATCTGTCTGAGTCACGGCTGTTTTCAACCAACAGGAGAGATAAGATGTCGACCGGGACTCAATGTGTTCCTGATTATGTTGCAACAAAGAAAGCTGAGCTAAATTCAACTAGTCCCCAACGGGTTGAATGTTTGATCTCCCAACAAACAAATCACACAAACGTTCTCCGACCCAGCCAGAGGTGCAGCAACAAGGGCAGCAACTTCGCTGCTGGACTTAAGTTTGATTTTGGGCGTCACGTGACATCAACGGGGGGGAAAAGGCAAAATGGAAATATGTCAAATGTTGGACAATCATGCACAAATTAGCTTAAAAAAAATGTTGTATCGTTAGCTAGAAACATCGACATTCAAGCGATTTTTCTGCTATGCTTGTGATGAAAGAAAGGTCTATAGTACATTGAATTGACATGAAACTAAGATAACCAAATGTTTAATAACTTTTATATCTTTATTGAGTAAGAAAACACTTGGTTACTTTCATGTCACTCGCTTATGTTAAACGAGAAAGTTAGGTTTGGGAAAACTGTCCTGAACAAAACCATAACATTAAAACCACACCTGTGGTTCAAAGTCCTGTGTTTGTTGGATCCATTCACCTCCACTCCCACTCGCCATACAATGTTTTGGGATATTAAATACTGAGTCACTTACTCAGACTGTTGCTTAGTCATGCAGATTAATTTAATTTGTGCACGCCACGAAATACGATCCTAATTGACTTTCCATTGGCACAAACTCCGTGCATAAAGTTAAAAGCCGACACTTTAAACTGACTGCTTGAAATATATATAAATATATATATATATATATATATATATATATATAAAATGTGGCCTTCCTGTTTTGTTTACTTCAAACTGCATCTAATGTTAGCATTAAGGTAGACAGTGGTACTTGAACATGATAATAATTGCCAATACCAAAATTATATATTTAAGATTTTCGTGAGCAAAGGCTGAATGCAAATATTTCTTTGAACGTGTGTAACAGTCACCACTGCAGCTTCTGCACAAGCAGAACAGGTGTTCAGCTTTTAATGAAGTGAATTTGATATGGAACATCAAAAAATAAAATAAGTACTCAATGAAGTGCAGCAACCATTTTGTGGTAGGAGGCAAAATATCAGAACTTAATAAATTCAGCATTTAGTGGTTATATTCTCACTCCACTTCATTAGCCAGTTACATCAAAGTAAAGTCTGGGTACGGTCTAAATTTTCAGACACAACCACCTGGGAGCTCTCCAATGTAAACATTGTCTTCTCCATAGGCCTGCTCCATCAGACCAGTTGGGAATAAAACGTCTTGGTTGCTTAGTGAGTGGAAACTTTTGTTCATTTTTCTTCTAAACTCGGTCCAGGATGTAAATTAGTGACTTTCCAGCCACAAGCCTGATGCTCTCACTTCAAGACTACTGGGTTCACAGCACTTTATAGATTCAGTGATAGGCTTAGTCAAACCCTGAATGGATTCTTCAGCACAGCATTTGTGGTTTCATAGCGCAGTTAGAGGTTTTGTATGATCAACTTGAATCTGCTCTGTTGACCATCGTCAATAGCAGAAGACTGCTGATGCTGGAAAGCTCAGCAGGTTATTTCTGAAAAAGATCCAGACATGCTTCCAACCTTTTCTCCGGAGAGAGGGAGGAAGTTTTAGATGATCTCATGTCTTCAGAGGAAAACATAAATCAGGCAAATATTATATATTCAGAGCAGGATTAGTATTGCAACAACACATCATCAGTACGGTAAAACTAACCTGTCTCAGGAAACCCAGCTCCCTAGTGGTTAAAAAAAGTACTATTTTCAAGTAATAAGCAATGGTGTCTTGCTTCAGAAATTCAAAAATATTTTTCATTGGAAGAGTCATTGTGCAATGATTTTCAGTCAAAATATCCATCAGAAGCATCTCTTGCTTTTGAAAAATGTTGATATGCTTATCGAACTTGTTCACATTGCCAATAAATTCACAGCCAACCAAAAATATTTTGATATTCTTACTTCGTCCTCGGCTCACTTAAGGTGGGCTGACCTTTAAGGTGGATCAGCTATTTCTCCTTTTGTGACAAGCTGCTTTTATGAGTTTTACACATGGATGTGTAGAATTACAATGTGTCAATGCTTTGCTTTGGGACCTAATGCTCAACTGTTACTCCCACTCCCTCCCCCATTTGGATTTCCCTTTCGAACAAACATGACGAAACGTGAAACCGGCTTTATCACAGTTTTCTTCTCCCGTGGAATTACATTTTGGCACTTTTGCTACCTCACAAAATTGGACCACACCAAGTCGTAGCCGGAACACCGTATTTCAAGTCAAAACTTTACAGAGTGAAACCTGCACTGAAGAAAAAGACTACTGTGCTGGAAAACTGATCTCTCATTTAAAGTTTTTTTCTTTCTTTTTCTTTTTTCTTCTTCGCAAAGGGGCCCTGTAAATCATGTCCTTTATACCTCCGGCCGGGGGTTCACCGCCTCACCGCAGGGTGGGAGGAGAGCATGATGGGAAAAACATGATGGGATCTCACTTTAGAGGGTCAG
The DNA here is from genome assembly GCA_023566465.1 of Cottus gobio. Lineage (NCBI taxonomy): Eukaryota > Metazoa > Chordata > Actinopteri > Perciformes > Cottidae > Cottus > Cottus gobio. Next base: position 25,741,475 of record CM042216.1, on the reverse strand, counting down.
AGAGAAGAAAAAGGGCAAAAGAGAATGAGAGGATGTGAAGGAGGTAGGAGGAGATGTCTACACTGGATGAGACAGACAAAGACAACAGGGGGTAAAATATTGAAATATAGTCAGACGGAGAAAAATAAATAAAGACTATATAAGAGAATATGAAGACAGAACTGAAGGAACTGCAATAAAAATCAGACTCCTTATTTCAAAATATTTCAAGCAGGTGACAAGGATAAGACTAAAGTACATACAGAAGTCAAGGTAATACAAATATATAAATCCAAGAAAGTAATGATAGGCCTCTCCACTTATTTATTATTATTGTTTTTTAAAGGCTACAGGTGCAGATATTTTACAGACTATTGGAAGATAATTCAATGGACTTTCTTTAGCAGGTATTTCAAATGAAAAACATACCAAACACAAGAGTATCTTCTTCCTTCTGTAAGGTTAACTGGCTACCATTTTAAATATTTAGCTTTTTCACAGGTAATAATCAATGTACGTTAAGTTTAATAAATTATTGATAAATTGAGAGAAAATGAATCAGCATTAATGTAAAAAACATTTTTTAATAAGAAATGCAGATAGCTGATTCTAGCCTTTAAAATGTTAGTACTTGCTCCTAACCCTTCTATGAGGCTCTGCTTTAGCTTCTTCTCCAGACACTCTTTGTCAGAGCAAATACCTGTTTTATATTAGAACTACTTTTATTTTAACCACACAACTGAGCATTTACACCCTTCATAAGAAACAATAAATGTCTTCCAGAGACATACTGTTTTTAGGGTTAGATTTTCACGAATGAGGAGTTGACAGGTGGATCCAACTGCTGTACAGGTGCTAGAGATAAAGACAGGAAACCAGTCTATTAAATAAGATGTCCTCCTGTACTACGCATCCTGTCACTTGAATACTCAATCTTAAAGTATATGTTCCCTCTTAACCTGTGACCATGCCTCATTAAAACCAACTGACCTCTTTGGGGGCCCAATCACCTTTGACAGCTGCCTAAGACAACGTCATACACTAACAGAGAACAATGTCCCCTTCAAACTGTGAGGTGAGCTTCCCCTAGGGGGCAGTAGAGCGTTGAATGTTTTTTAGTTTTTTTTAATTAAGGTACTTCTAAACAATAGGTGCCTGATTGCTGCAAAATCTACACTCCTACTCTAAATTCTGCCCTAAACAGACGTGAACATATAGACATGATACCAATAGTTTTAGATTAAGTGTGATTTACACTTCCTGAGAACATTGTTATTTCCGATGTCCATCACTCTCCCTAAATGTGTTTAGAAATCACAGAAAAAAGACGCTCCTTATAACTCCAGATCCAAGAACCACTGCATTTTTAAGTCTTCATTAATCCAGTGATAGATGTCTGTACATCCATTGGTACACGGCTAACATGAACAGCTAATAGCTAATTTTGCATACTTTTAATGGTGCCAATTTTTCGAGATGTAAACAAATACAATTTAGAAACGTGGGTCAAGTTGGCAACATTATACATTAACGCTGGTATCTCACGTTATGCATCAGAATCCTTGTGCTGCGTAGTGCGTAAACATAAGAGGCGGCGGCACGTGAGTGTATTGATCAGGCTGATTATACAGTATGATCACATCCTCCCTATTTATACCGCATAGGCCAGAATCTCACACTGTTTTTGTTAACTAACCTTCTCCCATCTAGTGGCTCTTCTTTTTGTTTTAGTGTTTGTTCCCAATTGACTGGTAAAATAACGTATTGCTATTACATTACACATACATTATTTACATTTTACCATATGGCCTCAGTGGTGTAAATTTCCCCAAAAATGTGCCGCATATATTACACCATGATACCATGTAGCCTTTTTAAAGAATAATTTGACAATGTAAACAAATTACACTTCTTCTTTAACCTTTAAAAATCAAGACTCGATTGTGCAATAATGGCAAAGTCAGTGCATAAAAACAATTGCCTAAATTGCAAATCAAATTGAAAAGTGACCTTAAAATCGAAAGCCAAATGGTTGATTTGATGAATTGGGACACCCCTACAAAGATTACAATGGTTCAATGGGCTTTACAGGCCCCATTAGCAAAACCTCCTGACGCAGCTCATGATCTCTAAGAAGGCAAAGAAAAACCTACCAAAAAGATTTAAAACACAAGGAAAATGGGCTAACTATTAGCCTTTCTGCTCCAGCCTTTTTCCCAGAGTGAAATCTGGCTAAGGTTATGACCACTCAAAGCTAAACGACAGTGATAGCTCACTCACCACCATTAGGTCTTGGGACTCTCTCCTCCACATGACCCCTATCCGCCATTAGAGCTCCCCATGTGCAAATGTGCTTGGTGCAGCTTTCTTCTACAGCCGAACAATGCAATCCAGGTGCCAACTGCCCAACAAATCCCAGTGAAAGACACAACAACGACTGAGAGGGAGCAAGAACAGCAGCCTCAGCAGCCGTAATTTCCCTAAAGATTTATTTATGCGTGTTGTGTTTCAATACCCTGTGGTCACCTAATACCCTGGACCAGAGCCGTTCATGCATAATTCTCAGATATAAACCGCTTTGGTCTCGATCATTTAATATTGGCCTGTCTGACTTTGGTTTTTGATGATTGATGGCACAATCCTTCAACAAAGTCGGTTACAGTACCATCAGTGTGCTTCTGTGGAGTCAAACATTAGGACTCAGATAATGTATCATCACAGGGTTGAGGCAGGTCATAGAGTTTGTGTGATTGAAGTCCTGTACAACCAACACTAAAAGAAGCCAAAATGAAGGTCTAAATGGGTCAAATCAGCAGTAAAAGTACAAAATATGAATTTAACCTTAAACATTGAACAAAGAAGTCCAACAGCAACCACAGAACGGTTATACTAGTAAAGAGGGCTGTACCCGAATCTGAAAAATTAAAATTAAAATAAGATTTTGAAACCAAGATTCAACTATTTGTACGTTTTTAAAATATAGAAATCAGTTTCAGTGATGCTTTTGACGACATTAAAGAGTAACTGCACACTTTGTGTTTCTTAAGCTATTAACTAAATGATATGACTGTACTATAATGAAAACCATCAATGCTTGTGTTAATATTTACATTTCTTACGAAATGTATGAAACAAACATAATTTCATAGTTTAAAAATGCTCAAAACAGCATCTACAGTTTGAGGACAATTTTGAGAGGACAATAATCTACGCCATGAAATTAAAAAGAATGACCTTGCATTGCAACCGGCTCTAGGATGGCTTGGTAAAAACCAGGGTAAAGGTGAGCTTTACAGCACCCTCACCCGGTCCCCACCTCGCCCTCTCTCCCAGTATGGAGGGACGGACCCCTGCTCCCGGTACAACTGTCCAATGGGACGACTGTGTCTTTTCTGTGAATATTCATATCTAACCAATATGTTTGTAAACCAATATTGTAACCAATATGTTTGTAAATTAATTGTTTAATAGAACACAACAGTGTTTACAAGAACACAACGTTCTTCATAGATCTAGCCTCTTAAAAAAAGAAAAACGTGAAGAATTTAAAGTTGACTGAGGGGTCACAGACAGATGCTTCGCCCTACTGACTTTCACGAGGCAGTCCTACTAGCATAAACACGAGTAAAGCTCCAGCCAAAAACCTGACCGTGCCATGTGCTGCATGGATATCCACAATATCACCACTGGCCCGATTTCTGCTCTGAACTGCAGCTTCCATTAGGGGGGAGGGACACACACACACACACACACACACACACACACACATACACACAATTTATCCAGAAATGTGCAAATGAATGCACATGCACACAGATTGCTCCCACACAGTGGAGGAAATTATTCCCGGAAAGTAGGGGTGATTATTGCTCTAACAAGACCCCGGGGAAACGCTGAGTGGAAGTTAGGGGAGCAACAGTGTGAAAGGGGTTGAATGCTAAGACCAGGTGTGTTTAGGTATAGGGGAAAGTAAGAGAGACGAAGAAAAAGCAACTAATTCGCCCTAAAACCCGGAAATTAGTCAGCAGTTTTGCACTTACAGTTCCCTCGTCTAAAATCCATTGAGCTTTTTTTTTTTTTATGGGTTTTTGCTTGGTTTTGTTCCACGACATAAAATACTTCAGTAAATATCCCACTTGTGAATTGTGAAGCTTTTACGTCTCAGGCGGTTGCTAACAACTATAAAACATCCTCAGGCAGAGCACTAGTCTGCCTTCAGTGGGGTGGATGTGTGTTTGTGTTTCAATGCACATGACTAAACCTCTTTTTGTGTCCACGTGTGTTCATTGTTTCCAGCTCCTCTGTTGTCGGTTGTGCTAATCCGCTCTTACACGAAGCCAAACAGTCAAAACAATGACCTCACATTCTGTCGCCATAGCCATGCTGGCCATTATCCCCAACAACAAGAAATCTGTAGTTTTGTTTACAGGCTCTCCGGCCCATTGGGTTGACATTGGGTGGCCCCTCGGTGGCCCTTCAGCATCCCGGTCCCTGAAATCAATGTGTTCAGCTTTACTTCCAGTTTTCTGCTAAAAGGTTCAATGATGTTACTTGGCGATGAAGTAAATTCCAGCTTGAAAACCAGTTTTTGGATAATATTTCTTGGAAATGAAAGTTTGTGCCTGCATATAAAAAGGATGGAATCCGTTTCACAACCTTTATTGATATGAAACACCATTGAGGTTAGTGGGTGCAGCCAAGGAAAAGTATTGTTCTGGTTGATTCAGGTTTTGAAATATGTAAGAGACACCATGAGCCGCACTCGACAAAACCTTTCACTCTGCAGGTCGGGTCCAATTCTGACACGTCAGTGCTCAGTTCATATTGCCTCCAACCCTTTCAGTGCCTTAACAGTGTCACGAATAACTGCAGGAAGGGCAGCTTAGCCAGGACACTTTAAAATAACACTGATTAGATAATTGTTTAAATTAGCTAATAACTGATGAAAGCATGATCTATGATAAAATGTCAACTAAATATCACCATAATTGAAAACACAGGACTGAAACCTGCTCCCCAAACTCAGACCTTTTCATAACTAAACCCCCCCCAAAAAAGTAAAGATACAGTATCTGTTTAAATCAGACGTCAGACCTGTGTTTATTGGTTCTAACAGAAAAATAGGTCTTAATTCCAAGAGTCATTCATTTTCATTACGCCGTTGGCAACCTCGATCCCTACGCAAGAGGTTTTGTACACAACAGCAGACCAACGCTGTTGATTACTCTGATGAGGAGTAGGAGGCGTGCTGGTTCTGAGTCCAGTAAGAGGATGCTACCTCTTACTGGACTCCCAGCTCACAATATGTACCCACATCCTCAACTCCCACTGAGTTGCTGCAGACACGAGCCACACTCCGAGGCCCGCGTGGTGTTTTCTGACGTGTATTCTCTTAGACCCTCCTCCCAGGTTTTACAGCTTCCTTCCAAACAACATACGACCGGTCGTTTTCCGACACAAACACGCCGTCATCTCCGACCGGTTTCAGCGTGTTTTTAAATCAAGACCTGCCTTTAAGTTTATAGTCACATGCTGAGTGCATCACTACAGAAGAGGTGATAATGAAATAACACCAGGCGAGGCCATTGACAGTGTATGTGTGAGTCCGCAATGTATGTCTCTGGATCAACAACAATTCCAAAAACAATAACGGGATAAGGCCGTAAACTATAATGAAATTCTTGAGTATGGATTCAACATTGACTCATACTTGGGCAGCGTGGTTTGAAGAAACGAATGGCAAGAAAAGACAGATCGGAATAAAATACCTTTGGTGTTTTCAAGGTCAAGCATGCACTGTGAACATCAACTTTTAAGTCAACAAGGCAGGCAAGTCCTAAAAGTGTTCAGAATAATGTAATTAATTAACAAGTTCAGACACAAATTAGACAAAAATAAAACGCGACCGCCGAGGGTGAAATGCATCTCTAACTGCCACGAAAAGAGTGTCTCGGTGCTCCTGTGCTATTTACATGTATTTAAATTAGGCCATATTCATTAATTGGGCATAAAATTAGCCCCTTTCTAGGCACATGAGCCTCATTGCAAAAACAGTCCAAATCACAAAGATTCACGCTAATAGCCACAAACAGTAAGAGGGAAATTATTAGCATCTTCAGAGAGTTAGTGGGAACTGAAGCACATTTCTTTATCACATTTTATTCACTGGAATATTACATCCCAAATAGAGTTTCTCTCTGCCATTGTTCTGCCAACTGTGTTCATGGCAGTAAGGCAGCATTTATTCTTTGCAACCGCAATCAGACGCAAAAAAGAGCAAATTGCTGCAAAGCGTCATGATGGATGTGTTTGTGCAGGGCGGATAGCGGTTGCAAATGATGCGCAATTTATGGTGCCAACAGCGGCCGTAATCCATTACTTGTGATTCAGCCCCTCGGTGAGTAACTGGAACCTGAGTGGGCATTGTTTTGTCTACTGGCAGGTCTACCCGTCTCAATGTTATTGAGATTCCTACTATAACTACCACCACTCGACAAGGGTCAGAACCACAGCGCCACAGACCTGGACTTGGTTGGGATTGAGGGTCTTGATACAGGACCCAGCAGCAGCGTGGATGTCTGCAGACATGGGAATATATAGAAGTTTTTTTCTAGTGAATGTGACACCCTGCTGCCTTCCACCACGATGATACCAGAGAATGCACCTCATAAATTGAGCCAGCAATACTCTTGTGTCCCAGGCACCAGAACTGAAAACCACCCGTTTCAGCTCCATTGCTTGTGCTGCTTCGTTCTCTCAATGTTGCGAGGGCGGTGAGAGTTAAATGCGGTGAGACTTTAATGGCACTGACTGAAAGCAGACTGGACTCTTAAACAATAAATCATGGAAATTGAAAGTGGTGGACTTAGGGAAAGTGGTCTGTGTGTGTTAGTTTGTGTTTGTGAGAAACGTGACCATATGGAAATCATTAGAAGTGGGCCGACTCCGTGTGCTGGCACATCTTGTGTTTGCACGTGACCGCATGGAGCCTGCCACCTCCGGGTTCAGTGGGTCAAGCGCCACGCCCCACCGACCTCCAAAGACACAAACACACAAACGCACACACAGATACCCTCTAACCTGGCTGAGAGATTAAAGACACACAACACAGGATCTGGGAGAAAACAGCAGCTGTTATCGTGGCTGCCTGTAGGTGCGTTAGTCACACATCACACACTGTAAAACACTCCGGAGACACTGTATCGTCTGTTCATGTCCAGCCTAAACCAGACTTTTATAGCGCAAATGTGGCCACAGACCCTCCGTGTTTGTGGCGATGTTTGTTTTTGAGTTTCTTTAATGTACTTCTTGTGTTTATTTGTGGAAAATGTTTAAGAAACGCAAAGAATTTACAGCCAGAAATACTATGTGTTGATTATGTGATGTAAATAGAATGCATTACTATGGGCATCACTTTGAATATAAAAGTGAGGTTGTGAGTTGTTTGTGTTGACAGCTGCTCAAAACTAAGAGCTTTTAGTGAAAATACACCTGCCTCAACATCCTGAAGCTTTAATGTCACACTGAACGCTCAGCAGCAGAAATGCAGCCTTTGTAATGCACATTCATGCTTTCACAATATCAATAATGTCAATAATTTCACAATGATCATTCAGGTGTCCATCGCATCACCAAAGAGATTTCAAATAATTTGTAGATTACACAACTGAATTCAATCAAGAGAAAATGGATCTGCGTTGGGTTTTAGACTGTTGGTCGGACAAAATTAGGAATTTAAGACGTCACTCTGGGAGAACGTAAAAGGCATCTTCTTTTGGAAAGGTAAAAGGTAAAATAAATAAATTGTTCAATCACGGTAATAATCAGAAAATCACTCAATAAGGAAAATAATAATGAATCAAAGCTACTTGTATGAAATGTTAAATAGTACATAGACTTGTATAGGGCTGTTCTAGTCTCCCAACCAGTCACTCACCCATTGAAACCCATTCATACACTGATGGCAGGGGCCACTATGCAAGGTGCCACCTGCCCCTCAGGACCAGCTAACATTCACACATTCATACAGCAATTTGGGGTCAAGTGTCTTCCCAAGGACACATCAACATGGACTATGATCAAACCGCCGATCCTCTGATTGAAGGACGATCCGCTCTACCACTGAGCCACAGTCACCCCATTACAACAGCTGTGCAATTTTTACAAAATAATGATTAAGAGAGTTGAACTGCTGCCAGGATGGTTGAAAGAAAATGGAATAATTCACTGATTGTGTTCAGTAAGAATCGGTAATGTGCACCCCTGAAATAACCTTCGTAAAGACTTTCACTTCTCTGTATTTTCTTGTTGGATGAAACCTCAAGTGACCCTCAAATCACATCAAAAGAGTTTGCACATTGACTGTGACACAGGCAATACATCTCCAGACATAATTGGATCTAGCAGCTCAGCTGCAATTCAAAAAACCTGACCAGGAGAAAAAAAAAACATTAGCCTCATTTGTAGATATCGAGACCTTCAGTATCATACTATGAAATGACACTCTACCCACGGAGCTGACAGGACCCCTGGCAGTGCATCTAGAACTGCTGAACACATTAGCCAGTTAATGGGCTACTTAAAAAGACTAGAAGAGCGAGGAGGAGGAGGAGAGTGGAGGAGGGAGAACCAAAGTCAAAGGGCAAGAAAGGGGCAGGAAAGTTACTGACAAGCAGATAGAAACGTACCGAAAGAAATGTAAAGCGGGGAGTGGAGCAAGAAGGGGAAGGAGGGGGAAGAAAAAGGGAGAAAGGAGGGAAAGAGGGAGAGGAGAACCTCCTGGAAGACATAAATAGGCGAAAGAGGACTTGGAGGTTTGCAGTCACTCCTCTCGACAGCCATATCCACCACTCTCCTCTCCCCTTCTCCTCACCTCCAGCCCTCCTCTCCACTCATCTGCTGCAACCCTCCATTCATCTGGAACCCTGAACAAAATCAGTGAGTAGTTTCCACAGCGCGTCTTCATCCCGTCGCCACACGACAGCCCAGCGACGCTTACATTAATGGAAATGTCAGCTGTGTTATAGAGGGCTATCAAAGTATGCATGTATAATTACTGCCAAGTATTTCTGTAACGGGGGAATTGAATGCAATCATACTGAAGCGAAAACAAGTTGAGTTAACTTGAGCAAGGACGCCAAAGATTTTGTATGAATGCAGAGTGTTAGATTAAGGATGAATTAGTGTTGCGGTGAAATGCAAACGTCTGCCATTAAACACATCCTGCTCTACTTTTATGACAATATGTAAACTGCAGTAGCACCCACTTTCGTTTAATCAACATTAAAAATGATTAAATTAAGAGGAAACTTGTAAGATTAGCTAGTCTAGACGTTTCTTAAAAAAGCATTAAGCGAAATGTTAGATATTAAGTGGTCTACTTGATGAAGCAAACTGCATTTCACACTATTTGCATGCTGTTACTTGAATCTTTAAGGAAGCAAAGTGCTGCTATGATGTGCTTCATTAAAAATGAATGTCCCAATGGGGAACATTTAGCTCTTCATTAATCAGAGACTCTCCAAACATATTCATGAATAACTGTTTAATCATACTGCTAAGAGTATGTATAAAAGAGACCCAGACGAGTCAAAGAGTTCAGGGAGATTGCAGGATGAGGGCCATGAAGCTGCCGAGGAAGATATGATGAGGTATCCAAAGTTAGGAAAAGTTAGCCGACACAGCTTTATTCTTCAACAGCTCACCAGACTGCAGCTATGGCAACAGCAAACACCAAACGTCTACTACTTGCGTCCTAATTGATGCAAGATCTCCATCTGCCAATCCTAATGGGTTTAACTGCGTTTGCAAGTCTAAACACTGGAAAAACTGTTGGGAACGTTTAATTGAGAAATTTCCCCTCTGACTCACATGCCCCACTTGTTAAACTCAAAACGGATGCTGCAGCCAGACGCGTTGCCCTTTCACCAGTTCTCTTTGTCTTGTCATGCACCAGATCTGACAGTGAAAGGACAACTGTGAGTGTAGATGTCAAAATGAATAGGGCAAACAATTACTGACTGCAAAGCTTGTAAATGCACAGGGACAGATAGGTATGTGTACAATAAAGAGTGAAGAAATCCTCTTTAGCATAATAAAATTAGAGTAAAGACTTAAATATCAACAGCTGGTCGACTCTGAAATAGACTCTTATTGTGTAGCAACAGCATAGCAGAACGCGTGGAAGGAAAAGTGAGTAATATATGACGATTACACTAAATAATAAATAGAAACATTACTGCCTTTATGACTTGTCTCCCTTCTTTCTCCTCCCTTGCAGCCTTCAGATTCGTCATCCTCCCCCAAATCAGACTTCATCATCATGGACACCACAAGGAACCTCCTCTCCATCTCCGAAGCGCTCTACCACCTGATGGTCATGATGCTGACACTGGGCCAAGGCAATCATTCGATGCCTGTTCCTACCGACAGCCCCATGTGCACAGCCTCAGAAACAGCCCAGTACAAGCTAACGTTTTCTGGCAAGTGGAGCAAGGCAGCTTTCCCTAAACAGTATCCGGTCTACCGCCCCCCTGCACAGTGGTCAAACCTCGTTGGTAAGTGCACAGCAGGCTGGTTTTATACTGTGTTCTTGTCTGTAACAGTGTCAGCAGCAGACGTGGAACAGTATACTGATCGGAAGATGAACAGAAAACTACATACAGAGAAATATATAGTAAATACAACCATGTCCTGGTTGGTCAGTACACAGGAAGTCAATGGCAAAAGATGTCTCCTATTTGTTAAACGTAGAAAGCATGCATACATTAAATGTATATATACATTTACGTTGAATGCAGATTAATACTTGTTGCAACAACTAACATCCTTTTCCTCTCTCGCTGCTTTCAGGTGTGACCCACAGCTCCGACTACCACATGTGGCAGCGTAATGGGTTTGCCAGCAACGGAGTGAGGGAGTTTGCAGAGAAAGGCGAGGCCTGGACGCTCATGAAGGAAGTCGAAGCGGCCGGCGAACGCATCCAGAGTGTTTATGGGGTCCTCTCCGCTCCCGCTGTTGCGGGAGGCACAGGCCAGACAAACACTGAGTTTGAGGTCTTCGCCAAGCACTCTTATGTAAGTCTCTTAACAACTGGTTTCCTTCGGTCTGGACCAAGGCATCAAGTGTATTAGAGGCCTTCCATATAGGTCGGCATGTATAACAAGGTGGTGACATGCTTTCCTTAGCCTCGGTGAGAGGGCCACAGTGTTCCTTAGAAACGCTGCCAGTATTTTACATACTTGGGTTGAACCCGATCAGGAGTGTGGTCGCCCCGTGAACTCGGCTGGGAAGTGTTTTCCAATGAGGTTGTTGCATGTCTCAGCACTACAATTGTGAGTAACAACAGCCAAAACTAAACAATGAGACCAGGGTTGTTAAAAGAAACTATAATTAGCAACATTTTAAGTAATAAGTTGTCCCACTATAGCCAAAAGTAAATTAAAAGCATTCGATTATGAGAAAGAGTCGTAAAACCCTTTTTTTTTTATATAGGTTAACAGCTCCAGACTGTTCTTTCCATATGCTGCACCCTAAAGAGCTTCCGAAATGTAGCACGCCTAATTTATGTCTCCACAAATTATGTATTTGGCTGTTAATCCTGCTGCTGATGAGCCTCTGGGTGGGTCATTAAATCGGGGACACGTCTGACCACAATGTTAGGCTTGGAAAAGAGACGGGACAGAGTGAGTGTGTGTGTCGTCAATGTGAGAGAAATGGAAAAAGGCCAGTTGGAAACAGAATCTGTACTCCGGTGCTTAAATAACAGCAGGTGCAGGGAGGTGGGTGTATAATGAAACATCTTAAACACATTATAACACAGTGAAAGAAATGTGATATACATTATCAAATACGGGCGATATAAAGGGGAACCCAATTATACACACCATGTGTGAAAAGCATTAAAAAGCCTTTTGGGGCTCCAGAGGGAGCTGCACGTAGTCTGATTCATTGCCTCAAGTGATGTCACATGATTCGGGCTGACGACTAAAATGAAGAACAAATCTGAGGATGTGGAGTTAAGAAGTGAGCTTACCAGAACTCTCTAGGCGGCTATTCATCATTGCTTCTAGGCAAGCAGCATTTACGTTGGCCGCAACTAGTTTTGCAAATCCCAATCTTGGGCCACACTGCCGGCTGTTGAGTTGCATTTTGGGTAATGTAGGTAGGGAGTTTTGACAAGAAAGAGAAATGCACTGAATAGGAAAGACGATATCTCTGGCTCAGAATATTAAAGTAATTTCACACTAGCATCTAAAGAAATCTAATTATTTCTAGTTTAAATGTAGATGGATGGATACATCAAGGGTATACATTGATAAACATGAAGTGTGTGCCTTTTAGATTCCATGTCTACAATTAGAATAAATACAATTAATACAAATAGAAAAAAATCAATTTTCAACAAAGAAATAAAAATAACATGTCTTCCTTTGTGGCTTAAAGCCACTGTCCAACTGACAGATCATGAGGTTTAACAGTTAAATTATATATGGTGAGGGTATAATAACAACTTCTTTCTATTCTCTTTCCCACCAATGTCTTTCCCATCTCTTACTCCGACCCACAACCCCATTTACCTCTCTTACTCTTTTTTCTCTCCCCCCATGCTGTACCTCCCTCCTCACGCTCCACTTCCTGCTCTCTATCTGCAGCTGTCGTTTATCGTGCGTCTCGTTCCAAGCCCGGACTGGTTTGTGGGAGTGGAGAGCGTTGACCTGTGTGACGGCGACCACTGGAAAGACAACGTGTTGCTGGAGCTTTTCCCATACGATGCGGGAACCGACAGCGGGTTCACCTTCTCTTCTCCCAACTTCGAGACCATGCCACAGGACAAAATCACACAGGTGAGTCAGCCTGAGTCAAGACATGCAACATCCAACAATCAGAAGCCAAGAATCCCTAATTGCATGAACAGGGACATGAACTCAACGTTGCTTGATAAATCCTTGTCCATTTCCCCTCCATAGATCACTTCTTCCTTCCCTAGCCACCCTGCCAACTCCTTTTACTACCCCCGCCTGAAGCACCTGCCGCCCATCGCCAAGGTAATGCTGACCAAGACAAACAAGACCAATCAGATCATCAGCCTATCCGTGGAGCCCACCCAGTCCAACCAACTGCCAACAGGAAACGAGATTGAGGACACACTCATAAGTAAGTCTGAGGATCAAAGATACTCGCACTGGCTAAAATGTGGGATGTTGCTAATTACAAGGCACTTGTATGATGACCAATATATAAAAGATTGATCACAACAAGTAAAAGAAAAAACTGAATGGCACTATAATTATGCTTATTATACGTATTGATGGAGGTGTGTTGTTGAGTAACAGATTTATGTGTTTAAAAGGCTAAAGAGATACTGAAACACTAGCGCAACAATTGTAACGTTCATTACGACAATCGTGAGTTAAACAGTAGAAATGTGACTTTAACTCACATCATGCTCAGATCATAACTATGAGCCAGAAAAGGCAGGAAAGAAGAAGCCTACAAGCTGGCAAAGTTCTTAAAGATACATACAATTAATTTTGTATTTACTAGAAAACACCACTAGGTACCTTAAAATAACATGCCAAAATATCCAATAGTAAAACTCAACTATGAATATTTTTCAGGTATAACAAAATGAAAAAAAAAAAACTTCACTTTTCCATCACAATTCCTTCCCTTGTCTGCTTTTCTCCATTCTACTTGCACTGATCGAGCTATAGACACATTCCAAAAAAATAAACAAAAGCTGGAAGTTGTAAGTCTTTTGTTGACTCAAATGAAAGCATTTGGGAACCATTACAGGCCACACACAAACTCAATAACTTCCAACCAGAGAAGCCAAGTGAGGGCAGGACATCCAGGGGTACATCTGGCATCCAGTGGAAAAACCTAAAGAATAATTACATATAAATTCCTTACGGAAACGTTTTGGTCGTGACTTAAACTAGGATGCAAACACGTCTGTTTTAACAAGATCTAGATCCATAAGGTACATTTAAAAATGTAAGACTCTGTTGTACAGATCAGTGGTAAAGAGCCCAACTGCAAGTAAGAACCGAAAGAGGGTTTGGGACAAATTAAGATGAAAAGTGTGTCAAATTATAGGCAAAGCCAACAATGCAGTAGAGTCAAACACCAGTGTGACTGATGTTCTCCAAGGAGGATTTTTTTTGGGACGCGGAAAAAAAGAAACCGAGTGTGTTGACCTGGCAGTAGAGCAGACAGTAATCAGACTCAAACCTCTTAAGTCATCCTGACTTTAAAGGTTTGACTCAGCATCCCAGACTACAACCCCGTTCCCCTGACTACACATCAACAAACAGAGAGAGGGGCCAGGAATCTGTTAGGGCTTCCTGCCTTGATCCCAATGCTCCATCCTACCCTTCCGTCTGCTTATCCTTCCCTCCCTCCCTCCATCCATCTTTTTTTATGCCCTCTGTCCGGGGCTTGAGCAACAACTTTCATTGCAGAGTAGAAAGCACCTGCTCCAGACTGTATCTGTTAAAATACAAAAAGATGAATCACTCCTGCTTCTTACAGCATTGTGTCACCTCTGTCCTCGATGGACACACACAAAGTGAGGGGAGATCTGACTTGCTTGTTCCATCCTTCCATCCGACTGTCCATTAATGTCGCTTCCGTACTGCCGCCGCCCATCCTGCTGCTTTTCTACTCTATAACGGACAGCTAGGTCTGTGATACAAATCAGCTGAGCGGAAGCTCTCAACGAGGTAGCCCAGCATGTTCAAAAAATGAAGAACATCATGTAACGTAATACTTCAATGGTATAAGGAGCCAGAAGCTAAACCACTGCCAAGAAGCTGAGGGTTCATAAAGAGCTGCACACGCAACATGCTACCATTTATTATAATTCCCTTTCATTCATTTTTACACCATTATAAAGGACAAATAAGTGGTAGCATGTTGCGTGTGCAGTGATTTTCCATCTTATGACTAATTCCTCTCCTTTCCACTCGCGTATAAAAGGAAACTCACAAATGTCGACCACTTCCCGAACAATGAATACCGTATGTTGAGAAATTAGGAAAGACGCACATTTGCAAGAGCTACAAAGCAAGAGCTGCAAAAACTATGAACCAATCCTTAAATGTCAATGTGATTATAATCCCCCCCCCCCCCCCTCTTCCCTGCAGATACCCCTCTGGACTGCGAGGTGTCAGTGTGGTCTCCTTGGGGCTTGTGCAAAAGCAAGTGTGGAGACTCAGGCGTGCAGCACCGCACACGCTACGTCGTCATGCACTCGGCTAACAACGGATTAGCTTGCCCCCTGCTGGAGGAGGAGAGGAAGTGCTTACAAGACAACTGCTTATGACTAGGCCAGGAAAGGAGGGAGAAGAAAGAGAGGAAGCAGAGGAGAGACAAGAAAGAGAGGAAATCCAGGAAAGGGAGGAAAGGACGACGACGGAGAAGACAACAGTAAAAGGTCTACGGTGTACGCACAAGAAGCATAAGTGTGATGAAGTGGACGCCATTATTTCCTCCATTGGCGAGGCCACTGTCTGTGGAAATGACTGATTGATTGTCTAATTGTTTAACTGCAGAAAAGGTCTCGTCCTCAAGTCACATTGATAGATCTGACAGCACTAGAGAAGTGTAGTTTGGCACAACGGCTATTAGACACCAATTTAGTTTTGGCAGATTATCTAAACTGTCTGGGGATAAAACATTGCTGTTTAAACACGGCTATTAACTGAAAACTAATTGGACCTTCTGAAGATCACAGACATTTGTTTGTCACAGCGGATTACAAGTCCCAACAAAGCAAAAACGTACACATAGTACTTAACATCTGAAAACTTTATATTAAAGAAATACTACAGAAAATCCAAACATCAGCTATGTCACTGGAGGAAACATGACGCCTCAATTGTTCCATTAGCAGAAGTACAGCAGTGCTAGCTAAAAAGTGAGTCAGACATAGAAATTAATGTACGGCCCTCCCCGCATTCAAAACATGTTCACAAAGAATATATTTATTGACAGGAATAACCTGTAGTGTACAGCATATCAAATATCAATGTAATGATGTGTAGGCCTTTATGTTATAATAGTAGTTTTTTGAAAAAAAGAAAGAAATGCAAAAGATGTACACAACAATGTTGTATGTATATTTTTCTGTATGATCAATAAAGTGTAAATGTATCTTAACATACTGGAACCTCATTGATAAGTGTCTGTTGGTGGTCTGAAGAATAACAGGACATTGTGTACAGTTGGAGTAATCAACAACTAAAAAAAGAGTAAAACCACGTGGATTCAATTAGAGCCTCTGCTCAGTGCAATATTTGACCTCTGAATATGAACCACACAATTGGGCTACTAACACTGCAGCTGCAAGATCAAATTAAAAGTAGAGAGAAATCATTTCAACTTGATGACCCGAGGGTTCGAGCCCCGGTGTTGGCAAGGATTCCCCCTGATGAGGTGTTGGTAATAAAATTGATGATTGTGCTCACCAACTATTTAAAACAGTTCACCAAATGTTGATTTAGCTCAGCAGGCCTGAGATTTCACAGAGTGTACTTCATGCTGTGACGTCCAGGGCAGCACATCCCACTAGGAAGTGGGAGTCCCATTTAATAGCCAGAACAGAGACCAGTTACACGTAAGGTGACCTTTTTTTTCCAGAAAAAGGTTTCTTGGCAGGACAACAACAACACAATTTGAAACAGATTGCAGGAAAAAAAAAAAATCCCGCCCCCACCCCTTCCCACCACGCAACATAGAAAGTGTGCTGCAAAAGACAGATTGAACAGCAATAAGAAAGAAACATCTGGTGCAAAAGGGAGCTCCTTCCGTTTTGAATGAAGAGGAAGAGGAAAATTACTGAGACAGAGAATCAAGGGAAACAGAAGCAGATCCAGTTTCTGGCTTTCCTTAACAATAGTTTCATCATCTTACGTCAGAGGGAGGCAAGTGTGAAGTATACGCCAAGTATACAGTACTATATACTGAAGAATACGTAATGTATACAAAACTAAATGGTTTTATTGCCATACCAAAAGGGGTTCTGGGAGTTTGTTTTGTTATGCTCAGGATAAATGAAGACAGTGAAAAAGTCCCCCCCCCCCCCACCAATAATGTTTCTTATACACAACAAACAAGAAGATCAATAAAAAATTTTAAAATGAATACTGTAAGAACTAAATAGGTGGAACTATTTGGTTCACTATGAATTGTAGTATAGTAATGATAGTATAAGAGTAGTAGTATGACACAGGTATATTAAACATGTTGATTTAGTATTCACACTTTCTGTAAAATGTGTGTGTGGAAGAAGGAAAACTGATTATTTGCTGACTTTGAGGAATAACAACTTTTGCAGATGCTAAAAATGAGAAGGATTTATTCTGTGTGTGGGAGTTTACTCTAAAAATGACCTCATTTAGGGTTTGCGTATGGCAACTAGTATATGTAACGGCTTGGATTACAATTTCTACTCAGGTTCCAAAGACATTTGAATGCTCTCTCATACTGTAGTAACAGACAATGTGACACTGGTAATGCTTAGTGCTTAAAAGGTAAACACGTTGAAAATTTTTAAAAACTAGAAATATGCCAGTAGGCCAGATGAGAAGGGCATTTGTCAAGATTGATCATCAATCACTACACTATTGTGTGCTCATACATATGCTCACCCTGGAGGGACAAGCAAAGCAAATACATTACTTGCTCTTCTTGCATCTTGTTGTAGCTCGTGATTTATGCCTTCAGGCACAGTTCAGCATCTTTCACTTTCCATTTAGTGTCGTAAAGGCAGAGCAGGCCCGGCAGTGGGAAATAAGTCTACTGCAGTGTTGAACAAGTCTACTGCAATCTAATAAACATCAACATGTGTAATCCAATGTACCACCGCTCTTATAACGGCAATAGAAAACACTTCCTGTGCCAGGGATGTGTTTACTTCTACTTCCATGTTGGTGTATTATGAGCACAATGTTGGATTATCTGTAACTACAAGTATTCAGTCCCAATCAATCACTATCTTTTTGCTTTGCTATTGGCTCCCAGTGTACCCAGTCACCAGAATGTCTCGTCACACAAAGCAGCACCTGTGAGTTTCTCACACTCAAGCTGTTCCCCTCACAGCCGTCCACTTTATGCTATTGGACATGTCTGTTCGGCTGTAGTCGATGAAAGATACCTCAATTTTGAGCTAGAATTTGCAGATTTGCAACAAAAAAAAAAAAAAAACTAAACTTGGACCACAAGCCAAACATTCGGTCACCGTCACATGTATTGTAATTGAATAGCTCATTGTTAACTGAAAATGAGTTTGCAAGGCATTGGCTTCCTCCTCCAGTGTTACCTGATGTTGGCAGCAGCCATGTATTTTGATCTCGGAGAGCAGGAGGAAAAGTGCATCATCGAGGAGATTCCTGAAGACATGCTGGTGACCGGTGAGTCCTACAGAGGGAATATTCCTCCTGAGTGTCTTTTATAATCTCAACAGAGGTAATGCATGTTGAGTAAGATTTGGAAAACCGTATTTAGGATTGCCACGGGATTGTTGAATAACACATTTATGTCAAATGTACCTCCATGGTAGTGTTTCTCTGACTTCAGCAAGTGCAAAAGCCATTCATGTAATGATGTAGTGTCTCTGTGATAACAACAAAAGGCCATGACCATGTAAAGAGTATTCCATTCAATGTACACACCACTGATTGTACTGAAAAGTACTTTATGTTTCCTGCAATAACAGCATTTGTTCTCTTGGGTGAAATTTGTCCTGGAATATATAATTTTAAATCGTACATTGTGTGTACACAGTAAAACTTCTGCATTTTAAAGTAAAGCCCAACATAAAAGTGCATTTTTTCCCTCTTCATGCTTTATCCATACCGTATTACTTTCCTTTTCCTTTTCTAACGATGTTGACTACGACTGTGTATGTGAATGCAATCATGTCAGACTGTGCTTCACCTTCAGGTAACTTCTTGTTGGAGCCTTGGGATTTGAAGGCGTTCTCCCCCTCTCCTCATTTCGGCGTCACTGTGACCATCAGAGACCCAAACCATGAGGTACTGCACTCACAGGAGAAGTTTATCATCAAGCCATTCGCACACAAACATCTGTGTGATGGTACACTTAAACACGTGCTGACTGGTTTCTCCATTCAAACGGAACCAAAACAAGGATGAAATGCATTTCACAGAGTTAATAAAGATCAGCCCTGCACGGTTTGAATGTTAAAAACGTATAAAACTCACAGCATTAACTTTTTTGTTGTTGTTATTGCACAATAGCATCAGTCTCAAACTCCAATTCAGCTTTTTGTTAGTCATTTACTGGAGTAAAAGTAGTGATACCACACTCTAGAAATACTCAATTACAATTAAAAAAAATTATGAAAGTAAAAGTACAAAAGTCAGCAGCCCCGTCAGTGTTATATTATTAGATTAATGGATGATGATTACTAATGCATATAGCATAAATATGCTGGTTGAGATAGAGTTAATTTACTTTATATACTTTTGGGCAGTAAAACCCCCCCAAAAATACATTTTGTTTGTAAAATCTTGATGTGAAAAGTAACTTGTAACTTCTGTTATTAAATAAATGTACTTTAAATATGAATATTAACAATGCAGTAAAAAGTACAGTATTATTGTCTGAAGTGTTGTTGAGTAGAAGTATAAAGTAGCACAAAATAAAAATACTCTAAAGTGTGCTTTAGCACAGTACTTGAGAAAATGTGGTTATTAACTTTCTCCCACTGCTTTTTGCCCACTCATGTGGTCCCAATATGAAAAATAATTTCGATCCAAAAGAAACAAACCCCAGCTCACTTTATTGAGCCATAGATGAGGAAATGTTTCCCTAACAGTGTCTTCCCTGCTCTCTAGATTCTGATGTCCAAACGTTATGGTAAATTTAGTAAATTCACCTTCACATCTCACGCCTCTGGTCAGCACTACCTTTGCTTCCAAACCAACTCCACAAGGTTTGCCGTCTTCGCTGGAGAGAGGCTGGTGAGACCTACGGACACAAACAGAAAATGTATTCAAAACAGAGGGACACGTGCAGCAACACATACAGTATTGCATTATTACAATCTTACATTCCAAACTCAGTCAACTCTGTCGATTACTGTGAATCTGAGATTTTTTTATTAATAATCCCTTATTATTCCCATCGTGCTGCACAGAAGCTACATTTGGACGTTCAGATGGGAGAGCACTCGATTGACCGCAAAACTGACAAGACCAAAAACAACATGGAGATTTTGGAGAACAGCCTCAGACACCTCATAGATCAAATGATGTACATCACCAGGCAACAAGAGTACCAGAGGGTAAATCAGCATTTATGTAAATCATAGACCATGCCATCTGACATGCTATCTTGAATATGTTTCTTCTGAAAATAGTTTTTCTGAATTATTTATACCCCCATTCAGGAGAAAGAGGAGGTGTTTCGTCAGATCAGTGAGGATACCAACAATAAAGTCCTCTGGTGGGCCGTGGTGCAGACCTCTGTTCTGCTGTCAGTTGGTTTCTGGCAGATGAAACGACTCAAAGACTTCTTCATCGCCAAGAAGCTTGTCTGATGATGATGATGACCTCTGACCTATCAGCTCTCAGCCTGATGACCTTACAGCATGTCCTGCCCACTCCTGTCTCAGTGTACTGCAGACTGCATACTCTATGCCTTTAAACAAAATAAAATATTTTGAAAAATGACTATGGCTAAAATAATATTAAAAGGATCTGAGACTGATCAAATAAGCAACAACACTACTTTTAAAATGTTTTTTTGTGTGTGATATGAAAACTCTAATGAGCCAAATACTACAATGTATCTGAAAGTTTCTTATAAACTCCTTTTCCTTCTTCTATTCTTCAACTCTGTTGCTTTTAAAACCACATCACATGGCTGGAGTTAACTGTCATCTTGTTTAGGGGTTGATATCAACACAACTAATTCTACTCCTACTCCTGAAAAAGACAAATGTATAAATATAGTTTAGCTAGCTGTTTGGCCCCATAATATGCAAATATGCACAATGTTCATAAACACAGTACACACCAACACAGGATACTATGTGGAAATAATAAATGTAATTTGACAAAATGTTCCGTGATTTTATTTCTCTTTTAAAACAAGCAAAAAAAGGGGAACTTGAAAATGAAACTTAAATTAATTTAATACATTGATTTATACAGCAAAGTGTATGCATGACTTACCTCATGTTCAGATCTTTGTGTAGCTTCCTTGTCAAAGTTGTAATAGATTACTCAACACTTTGTCGACCAGAGAGCAGATACATATGTAAATGAGCTAGGTTAGCTAACGCCCGCCTAGGTTAGCTAACGCCCGCCTAGGTTAGCTAACGCCCTCCTAGGTTAGCTAACGCCCGCCTAGGTTAGCTAACGCCCGCCTAGGTTAGCTAACGCCCTCCTAGGTTAGCTAACGTCCGCCTAGGTTAGCTAACGCCCTCCTAGGTTAGCTAACGTCCGCCTAGGTTAGCTAACGCCCTCCTAGGTTAGCTAACGCCCGCCTAGGTTAGCTTAAGCCATGACTGAGTAAAGTTCTGCTTAAATTAGCTATATATTGAGGAAATATTAATCCAGCTAGACCGACAGTTACGTCAGATAATTAGTCAACAGACAAAACGCCTGTAGTTTAGTGAGGTTATGTAGTTTGAACTAGATTAAAAGCTCATAACGTCCCTTTTCTCTCACAGGTCCATTATTTACCGTTAGACAGCAGCGGGACACCAACGGTAACGTAATAAACCTTCACCTGCTTCACGTTATTGTTAAAACAAAATAAAAAAAATGGGTTGAGCCGAGTTATGAAGGTGTCTTTAATTTAACATAAACACAGACACGTGTTTTAACGGCTCAATGAAGGCGACAGGTGTACAAACTAACCCCTGCTAGCAACAACGAGTCAGCGAAGCCAGTTAACGGAAGCGTCACGTGACTCGAACCTCCATCTTCTTGCAGGTCTACAAATGTCTTACTGGGTCTGCTGCAACTCCTGCTTCCTGTCCCCCAGCGCGGACAGAAAGCTGGCGGTCACCACCTGTGGCCACGTCATCTGCAGTGTCTGTTATCAAAAAGGTACAAACCGCTGGTTTTTAATATTTCAGCTCTGTTTCTTCGCCTCGGTTTGCAGCAGGCAGGTCGAAATGTGATTAAACAGGGACATCTGTTGGACGTCGAGGGATGTTGCAGAGCTGATGACTCACCTTTACACCCACAGTATTTATGGTCACACTGGGTTTCATGTTGTTCTTGTCCATCGCTGTGCAACTGCAGGGGGGGAGGAACATCTCTGATCCAGTCATATGTTAGTCATATTACACCAATTCATAATTACACCATTCATCAACGTTGTTGATGTGGAACATCTTGAAGTACACACTCCTGGAAGTCCCTTTGTCCCACTTTGGGAGCCTCTGTTTCCAGCCAAACCCTCTAGAGTTTGATTATTTTTTAATTTGCTCTGGCTGGCCAGAGTCAAACCCAGGGGTTACACCTAATCCATCTTGGGTCTCAGGCCTAAGCACTTTAAGAATCCCTTCTTGTTCAGTTCCAGTCTACATGTCCTCTATATTCAGTGTGAGCCTAGAAAGGTTATGCATTTTGTATTTCTGCCCGTATAATAATTGCAACTTCTCATGCAGGCAAACCAGGCAAGTGTTTAATATGCAGTGCCAAATGCCAAGTATCGCCTCTGTCTGACAAAGTAAGCATTTTTCTTCTCATTGAACGGCTGCGTGGGAAAACATCACACTTCATCACATGACCTGCTGTCATCACGGTCTTGTGAAATGTCTTTGTTTCAGAGCAGTTCAGAGGTGAAGGCTCTGTTCTCCGACATCAACTCTGTGGCGACCAGAAACATCACGGAAATCAGCAAAGTGTGTTAATTTTCAATCTCATTATGCAATATTGAAAACAGTCTGGTTGACTGTTCTTACATCAGTTCAGTCTGTCTCAGTCAGTCGGAGATGATTTGAGTTAGACAATTTATATATATATATCTATATATATAGTTATTTAGATCGCTGTTTCCACCTTTTTCTTAGGTTATAATGTTCCAGGCAAGACATCAAAAGAGACTGCTGACTTACTACCAGCATAGGGTGAGCAATATCTGTGTGTTTGTTGTTGTGCATATGTCTTTGAAGGTTTGCTTTTCTTCATTTGACATGTAACGCTCTGTATTTCTGAGGTCCAGTCCTATTTCCTCCCATACATTGTGTGACATTCTTCTTCTTTTTTTAAACCCAGCCATGTAAAAAGTCTAATTGTATTAGTTTCCTGTTGTATTTTGGGCCTGCTAACTATATATAAACACTACCTACAGTATGATGTTATCATACCTGCTGTACAACGGCATCAACAACCATTTTATCGATTGCAGAATGAGAATTTAGAAGAGGTATTAGTCAAGATGAAGCAAGAAATGCAGCAGATGGCAAAGTAAGTTAAACCATAAGTTCAAAGTACGTTTTCATACTTATTTATTAACTGCAGTTCATGAAAATGTGGGTGCCTTTGTTAATTATTTTTGATTGTATCCCTTTAAAAAGGAAGCTGAATGAACAGAGCGCCTACATCTCTCAGCTGGAAAACTCTCTTCGGCATCAGAGGTACAGCAGAGAGTAGATCCTTATATAATGAGTGTATTCAGACATACTTGCTGACGATGTCATAATGGGATTAAACCCATCTTAAAGTGTCACTCATCTGTTTTCCAAGTTTTAAGACCTCTTAAAATATACAACTCTGTTCAAAATGTTTTTATGCAATAATATTTGTTTTAATGCTTGTAAATTTGCTCTATAGCGGTCAGTTTTCCTATTTTAACAGCCACTTATCTGTGTAATTAGCCCTTCTTTAACTATTCCACAAACCAGACTAACCTGAAAATGTATTTTCCAAAGTGTTTGCTAATAAGCATTTGGCTTATGTTTGATTTGAATGTCCCATTCTGTAGGCGATCTTTCCAGCATCAAATTAGACAAAATGATCTCTGGTGGTGCTGAAACCTGTAATGATTTGAAATGAAATGGCCTCTTTGAGTTTGGCAGCACGTTAGCCTATAAAGTTATTCACAACCAGCTGGCTGTTATACCTCTCTGCTCACTAGGTGTCACTTCTGGCACATCTACATCAGCACTGCAGCTACGTCCTTCTTTTTAACATTCTGTAAAATACAACCCAAAGGTGGAAATACTGGAAGAAAGACCTCAAACTACAGTCTGATTTAAAATAATGTGTCTGGCTCAAGACGTGTAATTAGCAGCTCGTCTCTTTCCCTGAATAACCGTGTTTATTACCGCTTTCCCTCAGTGCCAAAGTTTCATCGGTGCCTCAGATGAGCCACAGTTCCTACACTCAGCATGGACAAAAATCTGGTAAAAAAACTATTTAAGCATTTTTTTTGTCACAATTGTGCCGGTGATTGGAGAGCATATTATATTGTACTGTACTCACAGCAGGCCTGTAGTAGTCGAGTCCAAGGCAAGGCCACGTCTGAGCAGATCAGAGCGTCCAAAAACACAGAACAAGTGTATTATGAATACTTTGCACTTTTTTTTAGAAGCTTAAAAATATATATATATATATATATATATATGTTTTACTCTCTTCCATCCGTATGTTGTCATATGAGCGTCAAATGTGTCATAACTTCAGTATTACTCCAGCCAAAGACTGTATTAAAAAAGCCCACTGTGTGTTGAGAAAAAGAGGAACAAGTAAGTATTAGTTACATAAAAAAGATTACATTTCCAAAACTGCACTTTAAACTTTAAGGCAGAACAATCAAGGCTACTTCTTCTTTTACAAAACCCTTTTATGAGACAAAGCACAGCAAAGCAGCTGGAAAAAACTAAATTAGGCCACTGACTGAGTATGAAACCGGCTCTTTGTGGTCATCCATGTATTTTCATACATTCCCAGTATGACCACTAATGTCTAATCTTCATTAATAGACTCTGGGTGGTGGTTAATGTTGTTTCTCTGTTCGGTGTCAGTCCTTCAGATCCCGTATCACTCCCCCATGTCCCTCTCGAGACACTCCTCAACGACTAATATGTGAGTATCGGCCCTCCCTACCTGTTCACCCCGTATCTCTGAACATCTCTTCACCTCGTGTTTCTCTTTACTCTGCACTTCATTACCGCTAACCCTGAAGAGAGAGGGGGAGAGCAGGTTGGAGGTATTTCACAGTGCAAACAAGCTATATCCTGAGCTCAGCCCCCACGACTTATGTTAGCTTTAGCTGCTGTATAGCGTTGCCGTGCCCTGCGGTTATCTACACACACACACACACACACACACACACACACACACACACACACACACACACACACACACACACACACACACCTGAAAAAAGCTAAGCTTTGCTTGGGTTTAGTCAGGATTCCCGATTGGGTTTCCGAGACACCGTTGAAGACAGGACTGATTGTCTGCTCCGGTTTAATAGTACAAATGTTTTTTTTATCCACTGAGACATTAGATTATTTTTATGAGCGTGTAAATGATGGACAGTGGATAGTAACCCCATTCACAGTATCACCGCCGTGCATGCTGGGATAATTCTGGTTCGATCCAAAAAGTAAATTGATTATTTGAAAGGAATTTGACCAGGAGTTATTTTTAAAATATTTAGATTTTAGTTGCTGAATTTAATTTTAAAAAATGAAAAAAAATCAACCTCTTGACATTTTGCAGTTGTTCTCAAGTTTTGGTGAAATACATGATGTTTTCAACAAATAAACAAGCAAGTATGACATACATTATTTGATAAACAACCATCTAATACTAAAATATATTTTTCCTCAAAACCAACAAATGCATTAAAAAACAGACACATGTCAAAGATAAGAGGCGATCACGATGAGCGCTTTGAAGATGTTTGTCCTGAAAACAAAATATACTACTGAAAAGATGTGCATTATTATGAATTTGTCAAATACAAATCAATGTAAAAGCATGAGGTTATCTAATTCTGGAGTAATATTTTTCAAATGACCTGTAAAGTGTGTGTGGGAGTTGTTTTTGCGCTCTCCTAAAAAGTAAAAGTCAGTATTCCACAAAGAAAAGGTTCAGTCTCCGCTGCTGTGCTCGGCCGACTGAAACCAACAGGACTAATGAAGCGTGCGCTCATGTCTTGCAGCACTGAAAACATGGACATGGATGAAAGGAGTCTGTTCAGGAAAGTAAGTGTCATTATTTCACCTGCAGTGAGCTTCCATTTCTGGTATACAGCTTGTGCAATGTACCGTGTGGGACCCGTCAGGGTTATATCGCATCTTCACATTAACTGCGTGACTTGAAGAATAACAGCACTGAAGAACGAGCAATTAAAAAGTCCTGATTCTGTTTTTTTTCTGTCTGCGTGTCTCTGTCTTTCAGCCCAACACCGTCCCCAGACTGTCATTAATCAGTCCTCCACAAGATGGACAAATGGGTATGCCTGTCATAAATCTTTTGTTTTTTCTGTCCTCGCTTAAATCTGAGTATGAGCGCTGCACAAAGGGCGCTTTGAAAAATCCCTTATGTTATGCTACCAAGGATACAACACAATAAAGTCAGTCTGCCGGAGGTATGCATCCATGGTTGCATATTTATAAACAAGATGTCACATTGACACAGACATAATTGCACTATAATCACCTGACAGAACCATCGCAGCCTTGTTCGGTGGTTATGGACTCCACGGTTGACCACCCACAGGGATTAAACCAATCCAGATGTTGGCTCTTGTTATGTTTAGGATTACACCTGCTGAGCTCATTCTCTTTGATTGTGTTATTAAGTTGCTTAAAGGATTTGACCTCCATTGTGGAAGATAAATTAGATGACAGGCTTCAAATGTTAAGGATTGTGCAGATCCTCACTATATCGGCGTCAGCGTTTTCGTGAGACAATTATCGCATTGAAGGAAATCATAATATTTAACCAGCAGTAGCAGATTCATTTATTGTCATGACTAGATAAGGATGTCATGTGTCATTTATTATAAAGAGGGTTGTGGACGGGCAGTGTTTCGTCTACATGAGACCTGCAGCATGTGATGGCAGCAGAAACACATGAGCCTATAA
The DNA here is from genome assembly GCA_023566465.1 of Cottus gobio. Taxonomy (NCBI): domain Eukaryota; kingdom Metazoa; phylum Chordata; class Actinopteri; order Perciformes; family Cottidae; genus Cottus; species Cottus gobio. The sequence continues at coordinate 25,714,405 of CM042216.1, read as the reverse complement.
TGACCCAGAAATATCTCAGGCATTTTATATCTGTTTGAGCTGAGGTAAAGACTAACGCTGGATCTCTGGTGTTTTGTTTAGGCACCATCCCGCACAGGTCGGCCAACCACAACATGTTGGCCAACCACTCAGCTCGCTCGGCCACAGTCAGGTGACGCATTTCCTTCATTAATGACATCGTGATGAAATCAGAATAATTGAGATTTAGGGTTTTTACATGTTCTACGGTGATGTTTAAACTTGTTTGACTGATTGTGAGTCTAACAAGAGGCTGCAAATGCGTCTGTATAATTTGCTGTGATTTATGAATGGATTCATATGTTCTGTGCTATAGAGAGCTCCATTGTTCAAAAATATTGAAAACAACAATACGAGTTTCCTTTATTTCCATAAATTAGAGCACTGTTTTGGTCAATCTCACAGACATCAAACTATTCACAACCACAGCAAATCTTGGCTGAAAATAGTCCCCAACAAACTATTTACTCTCGTTTGAGTGACAGTCACTAGTTTTAGGAAATCCCCTTTTAAAAAAAAAAAAAGCGGGGAATGTTGTAAAGTATTAAGAGACGGACTAATGCAGTGTTTATGTCGGGCATTTCCTGGTATTTGATGACAAAAACAAAGTAAATACAACTGAAGATTTAATGAACTCCCCCAGTCGCTTTCAAGGATCTCCGATGACCCAGGAGATGTCGTACAGCCAGAGTTCTGGATGGAAGTCTCCCTTCTTCCAACCTCTCTCCTCCTTCAGACACAGCATGTCCTCCCTGGTCAGCCCTCCTCCCAATCAGACACACACATGAACCGCCATGAAGCCTTTTGAGGAACTACACCTGGCCACTGATGTGTGTGTGTGTGTGTGTGTGTGTCGAGATATTTACGTCTCTCATCGCCTAAGAATGAGTCACCGAAGAGCCCGTGTGTTTTAACAACCCTGGATTCACAGGTGAAATGAAATGTGCTCGACTCGTATCATACTTTACGTGGATGACTCAACTGTTTTGTTGAATTGGCTCACAATCAATTAAAGTGATGAAGTAATGACATCAGTCTGGCTTGCTCATAAATGAAATCGTCCACGAGTCGGAGTTGTGTAGCCGCGTTGCTTTTGAAAGTGGAGTACTTTCACTAATCCAGCAGAGACCTGCAGGCCTCCACCCACAGAGCCTGCACCAGCACCTGTTCAGTTTACAAAGACCAACTGGGATTATGCTCACGGGAAAAAAATACGTCCGTTTATTGGATTCGACGAGGCTTCCAGGTTGACAGACGAAATGCAGCGGTGACGTCGGGGAAGCCCCTCGGGGCGGCGGCTGCGGGGTCGACGTCCCTCGACAACATGGCCGCCGCTCGCAATGTCAGTAACACGACTCGTGATTTCACCCTCAAATCTTGTTACAAAATATCTGCAAGTGAGGGCAAAGCAAAGTGTAGCCATATAGAAACATGATATCAGCTGAAGTCATCACAGGGAGAAGCCGACGCGGTGGAGCGGGCGGCGAGGGCGGCCAGATGTGTTCAGGCAGGTCGGCCTCCTCTTTGTCGACCGGCGTTTCTGCCTCTATTGTCCCCGGTTGTCAGGGTGTTGAATGGTGGCTATTGAAAGGGGCTCAGGTGTGACTGTGTGTGTGTGTGTGTTCTGGGTTTGTACACGCGATATTCAGGCACTAACTAGCATGCGTGTGTGTGTGTGCGTGTGTGTGAGACGTTGCAGGGTATTGTACAGACTCAGGAGGCCTGATCCTCCTCGGTGCTCTGCTGGGATTTGAAGTCGTTTCCTGTTTTTTAAGGTCCACTTAGAGAGAAATGGCTCCCTGGGGCGGACTAAGCTGTCATGGTGTCACACTCTGACAGGGAGAAGACTAAATGAGCACACACACACACACACACACACACACACACACACACACACACACACACACACCTCTGCATGCCTCCAGGCGGTACAAATGAGCCCTGCCACTTCAGAGAGCCTAAGAAAACTATTCTGATGTCAGTGGTAATTATTCAGCAGCGTGTTCCCACAGCTTGTCCAACCCTCCCTCCCTCTCGGTCTCTCCATCTCCATCTCCATCTTTGTGTGTGTGTGTGTGTGTGTGTGTGTGTGTGTGTGTGTGTGTGTGTGTGTGTGTGTGTGTGTGTGTGTGTGTGTGTGTGTGTGTGTGTGTGTGTGTGTGTGTGTGTGTGTGTGTGTGTGTGTGTGTGTGTGTGTGTGTGTGTGTGTGTGTGTGTGTGTGTGTGTGTGTGTGTGTGTGTGTGTGTGTGTGTGTGTGTGTGTGTGTGTGTGTGTGTGTGTGTGTGTGTGTGTGTGTGTGTGTGTGTGTGTGTGTGGCTTCTCTCTTAATCGGATCCAGATTTCACACTTTGTCACTCAGTATTTCACTCGTGTACCTTGTGGTGCTGTTAGTGTAATCCCTTCTCGGCAAGACACAACATGAACTAAATGATTTCACACTGCAGCTATTTGTCCGAAGTGTTGCTGTGTAAAATTACTCACGGAGATTTAAAATGTACCCATGAAAAGCCACAAGGATGGATTTATTTTAACGTATTTTTATACTCTGAAACCAAATCTTTATTATATTGTATATATATTATGTTATATATGTTTCTGTGCTTTTAGTATCCTCTTTTGAACCAGTTTGAGGATCAATCATGAACCAAAATAATATTTTTTGTTTTTTCCATATAATTATGTTTGCTTGTGTTTTACTTTACCGTTGACATACTGAAGAGTTGTACCTCGTAGATGAAAGAAAACTAAACGATCTATAGGCTATGATATGGTATATTGTATTGTATTATATTATAATGAAAAAGTCTAATTTTACTTTTCCTGGTAGTAGCTGAAGTATTTTTGCCTGGTATTTATGTAGGGCTATATAATATTATTTAAAATGATACAGGTTTTTTATTTAATGCACAACAGTGGAACAGGGTTTCACCACTTTATAGATGGTGTTGCATACATTTCCTCTTACATAACTTATTGTACATTCATAACACAAAATGTATATCCTTATTTAAATAAATTTTAGGCATATCACCCAGAAGTTTCCATGAATCCAAATCAATCCTTTTGCAGCTGGCAGAGTGTCATTCTTATGAAATATGGAGGTGAATCAGAGTCACTGTGCGCTGACATGACATGAAGTCGGTCGGCCTGTAGGTGGCACTGTAGTCCATCTCAGCCTCGTGCACATCCTGAAGGCTCCAGCATGCATTCCTCTGCCTTTGGACCACAGCTGCCTGTGATAGGGATCGACAGGATGAGGAAGGGACACACACACACACACACACACACACACACACACACACACACACAACACACACACACGTCTGTTCACATCTGCTGCATTTGAATAGGGTGAAGGATGACATCGAGGAATTGTTGGACGCACAAGGATGGCAGCTTTGTTGCAATTAAGCGGAAGAGCGCTGAATCGGGGCGGTTTATGAGTCAAAGAGGAACAAGTGTTCTCTCGTATTCTTTTCAGTACGCACACACACACACACACACACACACGCACACACACAGGCATCCCACATGTGAAGGCAGGCAGGCTGTTGCCTTTGAAGGGGCCCGGCCTCCTCCAACTGTCCCATGCATGTTTGAGTGATGTCAGCACGGCTGTGGAAAGATTCCTTTCCTGTCACACACGCACACACGCACACACACACACACACACACACACACAAACACTTCCTTATCACACACTTCCTTATCACACACAATCTTTTCACACACACCAACTTGTATTGCCTTTTTACTACTTTCTCAAACAAATACACACATACACACACAGAAAGAGAGGCGCACACTTGGCAGGATGTGCGGGGAGAAAAGGGGCCGAAAGACAACACCGAGATTAGGAGGCTTTTGTCACGGCTCTGTGGCAGACTTTAAAGGCCTTGGCTCCCTTCCCCTCTGCCAGATTTCTTTCTTTTCTCACCCGGCCTGTCCACATCCCTCTCTTTTCACGGGGGGAATGGTAAACATTTGGTACAGAGAGACGGAGAAAGGGAGGATGGGTGGAAGGGAGGGATGGGTGGAAGAAGGATGGAAGCCGCCTGTTGGCCCCTGTTAGCCTCTTTTTGTGCGTTTCTGTTTTCCTAGTTTTAATGGCGGCTTTGTGGCTGTGTGGAGGATGAGTGGAGAGAGGGAGAGGTATGCAAACAGACAGAGCATCAACGCCAGCCGTGTGTGTGTGTGTGTGTGTGTGTGTGTGTGTGTGTGTGTGTGTGTGTGTGTGTGTGTGTGTGTGTGTGTGTGTGTGTGTGTGTGTGTGTGTGTGTGTGTGTGTGTGTGTGTGTGTGTGTGTGTGTGTGTGTGTGTGTGTGTGTGTGTGTGTGTGTGTGTGTGTGTGTGTGTGTGTGTGTGTGTGTGTGTGTGTGTGTGTGTGTGTGTGTGTGTGTGTGTGTGTGTGTGTGTGTGTGTGTGTGTGTGTGTGTGTGTGTGTGTGTGTGTGTGTGTGTGTGTGTGTGTGTGTGTGTGTGTGTGTGTGTGTGTGTGTGTGTGTGTGTGTGTGTGTCATGGTCACTGACTCCATTCACCTGAGCCGTCCTTTCACAGTGAACAGGCAGTTGCCGGTAGAAAGCTCTTTGGACAGCTTCTCTTCATCACCAACCACAGCTGCTGTTGACTCAAGCGCCCAGGAATCTCCTCCATGGGTTCACACCCTTTTAACCAGCCAACCGCGCACCAGGGCCCTCTGAGAGCGAGCAAAAGGTCCTGCAAGACCTCAAGGTCTCGAGGACTAAACATTTGCTCAGGCGATGGACGGGATTTAGTCAAAATGCAGCCTTCTTATTGGTCAGATGGCTGCAATAGAGAAGAGCAAACCTTCACCCATTAATGTGATGATGCCTTATTTACTGACTCACTCCGACAACTGGACTTGCAAAACATACATTTTTTTTAGCCTCTTGGCAAACTATTTAAATAGTTTTTTTTCTGCAATATTCCATCACAAAAAAAGAAAATCTTCGTCAAACAACTTGTAAAAAAAAAAAGCTAAGAAAAAAAACTTGACATTGCTGTCTGACACTAGTGATGTTGACAGAAGGTTCATGTCAAAAGAAAAACAAAACAGTGACTTTAACCCAACAAAGGATCCATCCTTCATCTCAACAGCTCAGGAATGTCCTGCAGCCTCCTGCTCAGCCGGCCACACAATACACACTGAACCCCAAAGGCCCCAACGGCCCGCGAAGAGGTGAAAAGTGTCACGCACAAAAAGGTTTGGGTGAAAATGTACGACCTTTATCCTCTTTTTCCAGTCGTTGTGTTTCATTTATTTAAAAAAAATGTGTAGGATTCTCCTTTTGAGTCGAGGCAAAACATCGAGATTTTCTTTCCTCACATGATATCTCCGGCTGGAAGTCTTCTAGTGTGAAAAAGTTTCATCAGATAACAAAATATGAAGGTTAAACAACAGATAAGTTCATGTATAAATAAATACATGTCTGTATTTCAACCAAAAGAGCTCCCAGAATGCATTTTATGACTTTTCACCCAACGGGATTGATGAATCTCAAGAGCTTTAAGACAGTTTGAGGATCTGCGATGGATTGACGTCCATTTACAGTCCATGTTTTCATTCGTTGTTATTTGCATTAACTGCACAGAAACTCAGGTATACTGTATAGTAGTCTTGTTGGGGATTTTCCTTCATTCTTTCTTCAAATCACCATCAAACCTACATTAACATTACATTATAAATAATAATTGTAAACTCCGGACTTTTGATATAACAAGCCAACGTAATAAAGTTTCATGATTTAAACAACTGAGTTCATTAAACTCATTCAACTGTCTTTTAAAAAAATCTCAGTGGACAAATTGAAACCCTTCACTTAAAACAGGTTTATATTCTTCCATGAAAAGGAGAATTTCAGTTCTGAAAAGTTGTAAAGGTTTCTCTTTAAACAGCTTGTGAAGGGTAGAACACACTTTATAATAAAATGTGTGAAATTACACTCAGGTTGCATTAATGAGGATCGGTCTTGTTATTGTTTCTAATGTATTCGGGTCACTTGAGGCTTCATGTGTGTTTTGAGAGCCGCTGCTTGTTTGTGTAACAGGACACGTGGGATGATATTTCACGTGTTTGTTGACATTTCTACTGTATGTTGACCTCTGGGCCCGACCTCTGGGGAAAACCTGGTCTCAATGAGACTCACCTGGTCGAACAGGTTAGAGACACTGAGACTCTTACTGAGACATCGAAGGTTACTGCACTGTTTGTTCAAGATGGAAAAAAGAACAAACAAATTACAGAACGTCTTCATTTTAACACCAATAAACAATGCATTTCATCCAAAGGGCCGAATGACACATGAAGAAGGTATTGGACCTCTGTGGCGTTCACTTCCCGTTTCTGCACATTTCTTTCCCGTTTCATTCGACACTTCCACTCTCTTCACTGATCTCTTCTCCATTTTCTCAACACATCTGTCAGCGGCTCAGCTCGGTGTCATCCTCCTCCTCCCTGCTTCTCTTCATCTTTTCCTCCTCTCCGTCTGAGACAGAGGCCGGCTATAATCTTTGAGATAAGAAGGAAAGTGTTGTTTTAATTTTTTTAAATCAGTTGTAACTCACACAAACATAAACGTAGTATATCTGTCGTAGCTTTAAGTCCTACATGCACTACCTCTGCTATTTGTTTATCACCATTGAAGCTTTCCAGATGTATGGAAATCCAGCAGATCCAGGATTTGTAAATCCCTGGGTTAGATCATGTAGTCATGAGTAACTGTTGACTTTGCAACAGCATCAAAACCACAAATTCCTGTGAGGGATTTTGCTCGTCTGTATTCAGTGTTTCTCAAACTTATTTTCCTTTCCCCGGGCTCATAAACCCCTTATTTCAATCTTCAACTTTAAACAGTGGTTCCATATTAATGATGTTGGTCAAAACATCCAATACATAAGGGGGAGAAGGGTTTGGCCCATTGTTTGTGATGTCGGATTCAATTTAAATTCAATGTGAGGAAACAAGGCTAAGCAATATGAAAGATTTTGGGGAAGTTCAACTTTGCTCCTGAATAACTCTTCAACAGCTTCACATGAAGCTGTGGAATCCAGCAAAGTCAGAACGCCACTGCCATGTAATATGTAATTTAAATGCCTGCAGCTACCCGTCATTTACTAAATCCCGTGTTTTAGCATCTTTCTGTGCATTGTTTTGGTTATATGTCCTGCAACTCTACTGTTAGGGGTTAACCAGACGCTCCAGCCCCGAATGTTTAATCTTTCTGCTTCTTTAAATACCTTCAACTTTGTGTAATTTGCCCTCAGTGGAGCCAATCCCGTTTCCTGATCATTGTTTATCATCAAATCCTTGATTTGCAGTAAGATTATTATGGCATTCTGATTTAAAATAGCAGATTTTTCAGCTTAACATTAATTATGTTAACTCTATTTCTGAGTAGTTGACAGAAATTGGTTTCAAATCTGAAAATTTGTTTTGCCTGTTTTTAGGTGGCAGGATTGTGCGTTATTGTTTCAGAAGGATGAAGATAGTTGGAGAACAGGAGTTTTTTTTTTTTAATCTTTCTCTAAAATGATGTTCAGATCAGACAGTTAGCGAGTAGCTGGAACATTTAGCAGCTAAAGAGTTTGATATTTTCCTCTCTGAACCTTCTCCACCTGCAGGAGGTGTAAATAGCCAACTGTTTGCTATCAACTTTTTTATATTAACATAACCAATGAATTGCTCATTTTGTGTTTGCAGCTTGTGGCCAAGAAAAGTAATTAAAACTGCTTTAACACGTTTGTTGGAGGTCAAAGAGTCAAAAAGTACAGACGTCTTACTTGATGAATGGATGATGAATGGATGATGAATGTCTGCGTTGACAGACCAACTCAAGCACCACCCACAACTTCCTCAAGTCTAAAGACTGGAAAGGTGCACGTAACATGTTGCTAGAAACCATCTGCAGAAGAAACCGTTTTAAGCTGTTTATTATCAGCTTATTCCGTCCACTTGTCCGGCCCTGTTGCCACCTCCACCCTTTTGCAGTGCCCCGTCCTTTCAACAGGGTTTTCATTCACCGCCTTCTTTCCATAAATGAGTGAGAGAGGGATGGAGAGAGATGGAGCGAGAGAGGGATGCGGGGCATCACACCCTCCATCTGCTCGCAGCGCTCGTCCACCTCTCATCCCTCCAGACGGACATGTCGACAGATGAAACGCCGGCTGGAGTTCTCACAATCGAAGGGCTGCAACTATTTAGAGGACATTCACTTAAACTGTACTGGACCGGGATCTCTCTCTGAAAATGCATAAAATTGATTGATAGATACTCAGAAATAAATATATTGTGTTATAAATACTGTTAAAATGCACCATACTGCTTTGGTTAGATTCAATATTTAAGAACAGAGGCTACAACATGTAGATTTACCTTTTTTTAATGGCACCAATAAAATGATTACAGTGGGAAAAACAAAATTGTAACCTAAATGACAATAGACTGTACAAGATTGTCGATACAAAGATTATCGATAAAGTTTTGTATATTCCGTCAGTACGTATAAATACAGTATCTTACAATGACATGAACATGGCATTCGCTACATAGCTCATTACTTATAGAACACAAAATCCACTCATGCAGTATAATGCCCAATTATATGAAAACAAAACATGTTGAAAATAAAATAAATTAGAAACACACTTTCTTTTTTGAATCTTGAGACAATTTAGCCATTATAATGTTTAGAGGGCCGATGTGTTGCTCAAGCTACTGCTTGGACCTAAACACTCACAAAATGATCTAACACTTTCTATATTTCAACAATAATGTCTTTCCATGTACATGCTAGTGGTAATACAGTCTTTATGCTGGCAGTCGATTAGCTTTGACACAATAAAAGTGAACTGGGCTTCACATGTGAAACGAGTGAAAGAAGGGAACTGATCGAGGAAAGAAAGGAAAAACACGTTCCACTCCTCCGACATTAGAAGCAAACATTAAAAACAAAAGGACACACTCCAGCTGTTCAGGGCGACTTCGACGACAGATGTTTCAAAACAGAAAAGAGGAGAGGACAAGAAAAACATGTCCGAGGGAAAGCTACTGATGCCATATGTCAAGACCGATATTCATATTGTTTCTGGCGAGGAAATCATTTTTGATGTGTTATTCTTTGTGTTTAATTCTAGTTTGTATTTTATTTGTTATTCAGGAAAGAACAAGGTCACATGCTGTCTGGTTGGGTTTGAGACGCACGTTAATTCATTTAGTTGGATATGTTTGTGCAGATACGTGTGGTTCATCTTATCTAAAGGTTGTATGTCTTCTTAAAAGTCGTATTTTTCAGAAAATTAAATACAAAGGTTTGAGACATTAAAAATGATTCAAAATATGCAATGACAGAAAGTTTGGAAAGGCTTGAATAGAATTTGGGCATCTATGAAGTATCCATATGTACATGTTTGTACATTTTCCCACTTTAAACATTTATGTGCAACAACCCACGCTGAAGAACGACCACATGTGCAACTTAAGTTACCAGGTGATTTCAATATATCACTTCCTGTCACATGCTTGTTAAAACACACACTAGTAAAGTTCTCACTGTTGTATTTCGTCCCGTAGGTCTGCAGAGAGAAACACTTACATGTGCAATCAACGACGCCGTAAGCCGACAGCTTCTTTCATATTTCCCATTTATGTTTGTGATCTTTTCATGTTTCATGCATCTCTGGAGGGAGTCACCTGGCCGCTTCAGCCTTTGCGTTACGTCACATGGCGTGAGTGCCTCTCAGAGAGCGCTGTAATGTTAAACAGCTGATCTTAGTGTTTCTATATAGTGGTCAGATTCATGCATACACAAAGGAACAACAAGACGGACTCCTGAGAGGAAGCTTTGAACCGGAAAGGTTTTGTGGGGGCTGGTTTCCAATTTGGTTGGATTTGTCTGCCAGGAGGGTGAAAGTAAAAACGCAGCGATGCAACTAAAGAACAATGAACCGATTATTGAAATGCACGAGCAAACCAAGTGACAAGAGAAGGCGGGAGTCAGTATGTCTCCAACACCCAGCACACCATGGCCCTGTGAAAAAACAAAACTCAACACTTTTGCAGATGATTCAATGCTTTAGTTATTACATTTCTAGAAGTAAACCACTAGAGTTTGGATTTTAATACGAGTGGAAACACATTTCACAAGCTGAAAACATGTTTTCCTCATGACCTGTGGGTCTTTGTGGATCCCTGAAACCTTTCCCCCCCATTTGGTTGCAGGTCTTAAAACCGCCTCGCAAAGCCAAACTAGTTTTGTATCCAACTTGAGCTTATGTTGGCTTTGAAAGCAGCTTACTCTCGGATCATGTAAATAGTCTGCTAATTGCTTTACTCGTACCAGCTGCAGGTGACCTCGCTGCACAAGTCAAAGGCCCTGAACACCCACACAGGTGTTTCCAGTTAATCGGGCTGACGAAGCCCTCTGCTCAGGATGACGCCAGGAGGAGCGCTGCTGGGACTCTTACCAAACTCAATGATTTCATAAGAATTATGGAGGTTTCAGTCGGCCCGCTCTAAACGATGCATCACAACTGCATGAGAGTGAAGGAAACATTAATCGGACACACTTTGGACACGACCACGGTCCTGAGAGGTGGAATAATCAGCCGAAAGGAGTGAAAACACATGTGAGGGCTTTGAGACGGCGGGAACATGAGATCAGACTGTAATCAAATGCTTACATCCATTCACTATTTAAAACATCATTAAGGTCGTCAATATAACTCCCACGACATCTCGTAGATATCAATCATTCTGATTCTGAGTATTGTCATTAAACCCTAAGAGGAGTTGATACTTAAAGCCAGTCCGTAGGTACTGCTGTAGTAATTAACATAACTTTCTGCAGAATATATGGCTCTAAATGTTTGTGATGTCGATATATGTGTCACTTTAAAGCCGAATCCCCTCATTTGACTTTTTCAGCATCTAAAAAATCTCACAAGAGATGAACAAGAAGCTGTGACATATCCGATGATCCGACAGTGATCCATGAAATCTGGAAACAATTCTTAGAAGGCACCGCTTTACAGCGAGGCGTTGTTGTTGATGATCCCTTTGAGGTTGACCGTACGGCACGGAGGAGAACCGACGTCCTCCATCTCTCTCTTCTCAAGTCAGCGAGCGTCAAACAGAGTTGATAAGGCCACGACGTGAAACAGGAAATGCCACCTTTTCTCCAGGAAGTAAAAGGGGCACAAACTGTACTTAAGGCTGGAGCATCTCCTCGTTTGGAGCAATCTACTGCCCAGTTGGACATCACACAGTACCCAGATAGCAGCTGGACATTCATCAGAACGGCTGGTGGCCACAAGCAAAGAACCAGCAGCCTTCATCCTTGCAGAGGGTGTGGATACTGTGGGCGTTTGCCTTGATTTGTGTTTTGTTATGGCTCAGATGGGCCGGTGCCTGAGATATACTCTGAATTTAAGCTATTACATTACATACATGCTATATTGTTCTTAATGACGCAGCGTGCTAAATGCCATATAATCGTATTTCACTATATACATGAGTAGCTATGGTTGGAGCTTTGTAGCGTAGGTAAGCTAGTTCTACTGTTACTGAGGAGGTTGTGGTTGTGTCCAAAGTACTAAAAGAAGCATTTGAGCAAAAAAAAAAAAAAAAAAGAAGAGGTTTAAAAATCTACAGAAAAGGTTTTGTATATATAAAAAGGTTTTGAATAAAACATGTTTTGGGGTTTTTATCTCATATATTTCACTGAACTGGCTTCCAGATTTGCCTTAAAACAAGAATCTTTGTCTTCTTTCTTTACATTCTTCATGGTTTGCGTCTTGAATAAGTCTGTTTTCACACTGACGTGGCTGCAGCAGGGTGAGGAAGAGCTGCGTGACCCCGTGTTTCTGTATATGAACCCGCACGGCCTCCTTTCCTTGTTTGTCAGCAGCTTGTATGGACTGTTGTGAATGAGTCTGCATGCACCGGCACATGTTCATGTAAATGTTAAGCGCCGAGGCGTGCTAACACTGGTAGTGAATGTGCTGGTGCTGGTGCACTTTCCCGTCCACGTGCGAATGCGTGTGCGTGTGTATATCCGTGTAGATCTTCGGGTAGACCTTGGGCGCCGACGCGGGCCCCCCCTGGGAGAGGAGCAGCTGCTGGTGGGCGACGTAGTCCTCGTACGAGAGACAATCTTTATCCCCGTTGGCCGGCTGAGGAGGCAGCGGCGGGCAGGCTCGGTCACGATTGGCCGCAGGGAGACGCTGGGCGGCGGGAAGAGCGGAGGAGGACGAAGACGAGGAGGAGCAGGTGCGTTTTGATTGGCAGAACCAGAGGAGGGCGGTGCCCAAGATGAAGGCGACGCCTGCAGGTATCCCAATTATGACGGGCCAGGGGAGGCTCGGGGATGTCGCGGTGGGGACAGCGTTGTTTTGGGGCTTCAGATCTGCAAAGAGAGAAGAAGAAAATGACAGAATGATCCGTCTCTAGACGTTGTTACATACGATGCAGTTAGCTGGTTGTTATAAGCATGTCACCAGCTGGTCAAGTTATATAAAAAGTCCTTCGTTTGGCTGGCCTGTCAGCCAGATGTTGTGACATAAAGGGCTAAGCAAGTCCTTGAAGCTGATTGGTTAAGCCAGGAGGCTGCTGTTCGTGCCCCATGTAAAACATGAAGGGTCGGCGTTGATATATTAGTCACGTATCTCCTGTGCTGAAGTAAAGCAGCTAAGTTATTTTAACACAAACCACCACCCTAAACCTCACCAAGTAGTTTTGTTGCCTAAACCTAACTAAGTGGTTTCCTGTGAAGACGGAAGTTTATTTTGAAAATGCATCCAAAGAGCTGAAATTGACGTGTGTTGCTGGACTTTTAGAGGAAAAATTAGGAATAACTTTTTTCTAAGATATCATATGAATCTATGGATGAGAATATGTTGAACAACCTAAACTATGATGACATTTAGAGATGTATCTTATAAAAGTATTTATAGTATATATCGCCACTAACAATAGCAAAACTATAATTTCTTTCTAATCAAACCTGCTGTCAAGTATCTTCCTCTCCAGCATATGAATTCAGATAAGATATAATTACTCTAACTCCCTGCTTCTCTCTCCTTCCTCCTCTCACCTGGCAGCACAGTCAGGTAGGCGCTCCTGAAGCTGTAGCCCATCGTGTTGGCTCCCAGGCAGATGTACATGCCGGCATCCTCCTCCTTGGCTCTGGTTATCAGCAGCTTGTTGAGGTAGGACCCGTCAGGACGAGACCACACCTCCCCCGTAGGCAGGACCACGAAGCGGTGGTCTCCAACCTTTTAAAGAAAACCACACAAAGTGCAATGTTATCGATCAGGTCGGGTAATTAGCCTCAGAAGAACGTGTTGTCATGGAGCAGCGCATGTGTTCGTACCTCTATGGTGGAGTTAAACTTGTTCTCGTCACCGGGTTCGACTCTTTTTAGCCACTGAATAACCGGCTTGACGTCACTGCGGACTTTGCACTGGAAAGACGTGGTTCCTCCGTAGTCCACCGTGGTGTTGACCGGGTGAGTGCCAGTCAGGATGGGTTTAGAGTTGGTACGCTCTGAAGAAAGACACACAAAGTATATTTAATACCAAATTATATTTCAGTTGACAAAGTGTGAACAGAGGAAATTGTTGTATTTACTTAAACTTGTCAAATCGGAATTAAAACACGATGTGCTCTTTTTATTCAATTCATTTGAACTGAATGAAACTCCACAACCCTGTGAGAGTATTACATGGTTCACAAGCACTATTGGAACAGGATCCGCTGTATTCAGCTCCACATCCTCCCTCTGCGCTCAAGATACACAAACAGATGCCTTATCTCCAGCTCCTGCCCTTTCTTTCTCAGTTTATACAGCAGAATAAACACACCTGCCACAGACATTCAATAGTCTCCCTCTTAGTATCTGTTAATACGATCTCACGAGGGCGTAACCCGATAAAGAGCAGGTGTACGGTGTTACTTAAGAAATCTGCGGAAGACTCTACAAACACTTTGCAGCGCTGGCTTCCTTTTCTTTGTTTCCATCGCATTTGTAGAGTTACAGACGGTGCTGCACTGTTGTTAGTGTCCATGATGCTTTATGTATTTTAAATGACTTAACCTTGTGAACACGTTGCAGTTACATCATGCACTAAAGACATCTGGTAAGCTGGCTGCCTACAAGGAAATGCAAAGAGACCATGCATGTAAACTGCAAGGCCAGAAGGTGAGGTCAGGTACTGCTCAGCAGGGATGCCGAATGGTGCAGGGGGAACATGCATTTAATGTATCTCAGAATGATTTCGATCCCATAAGGACCCATAGATACATTTTAATATTCAGGAATTACAGCATGTCCCTGATGTCCTGCACCCCAGTATCTCTACGTATGGATTGTATGTTTTGTGAGAGATCCACTAGTTTTAACTTTTCCAACAGCTGTGAATGACTGACAGCCGAGTGAATCTCCGCTGATAGAGAAAATGTCACATTTGACGTACGCGAGCAGTGGTTGGATTTACTTCCTTTCTGTTTGTGTCTCTCAGGAAAGACTACAGCTGTACTTTAATGTACAACAGATGTGGAGAGTGAAGAGCTCCCAACAGAGCTATCACATTCAGTAACATATAGTTCAGTGCACACACACACACACACGCACGCACATTCAACTCGACTAAACAGCTTAACGGTAAATCATCCAGCGTCAAAACAGCTTTTGCAGCCGTCCAACACAACCTAATACTCACAAATCATCGTAACACACATTCAGCTCTCAACAGAAAAACTGGAGCCTTCTTTAGGCAGAAACTGCAGCCGGCGCTCCGGACTGGAAGACCTGCTGAACATCCCTCACTAGCTGGTCCGCTGATCAATACATGCCACTGAAAGGAAAGCTATTGGGAACTTCTATACTTGGTGCCTTGCACAAGGGCACTGTGTCTCTTCTGACCAAATAAATACCTAAAATACTTAAAAACTAAGAAATAGACTCACTGCGCTTTTACATTTGTAAATGCATCTAATGACTTTCAATTACTATATGAAAAACAATATTAATTTCTCAGGTTTTTTCCAAATAAGCAATTATTGATCACTTTGTCAGCAAATAATTTTATATAGTAAAAAAGTTGATTATGGTTTCCTTGATCATATGACATAATCACTGTATTGTGAGTCAGATTGGAAACCCATTGTAAACCCTGCTGTCTAGCCAGACAGGTCTCTTCTCAGTCAAAGAATAAAGCGCACAGTGTGTACATCATAATGCGTGTTATTGTTTTTGTGAGACACATTCCTACTGGTGTATCATGTATCCGCACCACAACTCCAAAAATGTGTCACGACATGAAATCAGCACATGCAGCCATATTTTTACATAGATCAAACTTTAGTACAGCAACATAAATAAAACTTTAGAAATGGAGAATAAATAAATGTATAATAATTATGGCACTATCAAAGAAAAAATATTTGCTTTTTCCAGCAGTTTTTATGAAAGGATTTCCAACATTCGCTGGTTTCTATATACATGAAGCTTCAACAGGACGAGCTGCAACAAGACATGTAATAATCGATCTCCATCTTGGAGGCTGAGCGTTGCACGGTAACTCACGTATGACTTCCACTTTGTAGGTGGCGTTGATCTCTCCCGCCCTGTTGGACACGTTGCAGGTGTACTTCCCGCTGTGCCTCGGCATCAGGTTCTTCAGACTCAGAGTCCACCTCTTCTTCTTCCCTTCTCCTTCCCCCCCTGCTCCCTCTGCTCCAGCGTCCTCGTCCGCCAGCGGCCGGTTGTCCTTCAGCCAGACGATGTCGGGCCGAGGGTTTCCGCTCGCTGTGCACTTCAGGCGCACGGAGCTGCCCACCGGGCGGGCGATGACGCGCTTCCTCATCTTCGACGGCTGCGTGAAGCGTGGACGCACTGAGGGGAGAGAGGGAGAAATGAAAGTGTTACTAGAAATGAAACTCGGGGATGAAACTTCAAAATGTAAATAGATAATCGTCACACAAAAACTCTCACTCGGCAAAAACAAAAGGAAAGGAGTGAACCAAAGAAGTTGTGAGATTAACGGTTCACAAAGCAGTTTGTATTTTTACGAGACGTGTCCTGTGCTTCAAACCAGGGGAACGAGAGCAGATTGGTAAAGATCGTGGAACTCATCAATTATTCGTATACAAGACTGTTTTGAGACGTAAAGAGTGATCAAAGCCACGTTATCGGAGGAGGCCACTGCACTAAGGAGATGTTTAGGCCTCATGAGAGACAGGTTTTATTGTCTCTTTAACTCAAGAAAAGTACATATTTTTGCTATTAGATGAATGAAAACATTATTTGCATTCTGAAGACATTGCACTGGAGATTATATTCTATGTTTATTTGCATTTCATTCCTTAAGGCCTCCACTAATTCTACCTATTGGGGCAAGGCCTCCACACCATGAAATCAGTTTCTTTGAAGTTAATAATAATCTGCTGTCCTCTCCACACGAGTACGTTCACGGCTGGTGTGACAAGCTGTCCTTCAGTCAACATTCAGACTTCTGTTTCTACCAACCTTTTAAACAAGAACGATGGAATTGGGGGCAAATTGCATCATCTCAGTCTGCGGGAAATGAGTGAAAACTAAAATTGGACTTGTTAGATGGACATTTGTTTGCAGTGTAGGGAGCGTCAGACAGGCTGAGGTCATCGTGACAGGCGGAGCCAAGAATTCAATGTTGTGCTGTAACAACATATGGCAGCGTGCCTCACGGTTTATATACAACCTAATTTGCTGTAATAAACCTAATTGTTTGTTTAAGAAATTTTTTTGAATCACTTCCTTTTCTCCCCCTACACAAAAGACTGACTCACATGACCGGGAAGCTACACACACACACACACACACACACACACACACACACACACACACACACACACACACACACACACCCCCTAGATTCCTTATTTTACATGGATCCAGCACCTCTGGCCTCAGGGTTGTACGCCTCTTAAAAGAAAGCACGAATTTGGCTTCAAATCACGCATCCATAAGATCCCGCCGTAAAACCCAGTAGACAGCTATGTAACGTCACTGTAAATATCCGGTCATGAATGCACATCTGTGCACACGTCATAAAAAGCCAGACAGCGACTTAGCATCACATCAAACATCCGCTCGTTCATGCAAATCCTTTCTCACAAAACCTCAAATTTACAGTTAGCCACATAGACCGATTGCAACATCCACATCCCTCCATGTGGTTGCGTGACTTAACCCCATCCTGCCATTCAAAGATGGATTCTCCGAAGCAAATCCCATCTGACCTCGACCAAGGTGGACAAACACTCGTATGATTTGTCGACTAATTGATTCGTTGATTTAATCGACACATCTTTAAAATAAAGTTTCTCCACGAAGAATCACACAAAAGCTCTTTCTGAATTGTGTGTTTAAGTTTCTTGGAAATAAGTCTTTCAACATGGGGAGAAAAAAAAGCATTAAAATCACTGCAGATGACCGATTAGTCAACGAATTGACTTAGAGTGGCCTAAAAAAAACACAACAATCAGCGAGTGGTGAATGCAGATCAAAGACGGGAAAATAGCTATCCAGTAGGGAAGGAGGAGAGGAAATCATTCACAGGAGCGCTTGTTTTTACGGCCCTCATGTTCTGGCCACAGCAGATAGCCATCCACTGGGGCGATAAATCTCCCTGAATCTACTGCAGTTGCACCTCTTTCTTCGGACACAGTTATTATTCTAGCTCTGGGTAAACAAACTGAGAGGAGAGTTATGTGACGTGGAGACCTCACTACATTACTAGGTGGAATAAAGTTCTCCTCAGACCGGCAGGAAGCTGGACAGGATGACAGAACAAACACCCCCCCCCCCCCCCCCCCACCCCCCACCCAGCTACTAGAGCTGAACTGTGACCGGAGTGAGTCATTACATGTAACAGAAAGTGGAGGATAAATAGAGGAGAGTGATTAATACTTTAATGTTCTGGCAATGTCTTTCTTTGATGATAACATGAATTTAGCGACATGGCTTGGGCTGAAACCATTTGAGGAGAGGAGCCAAAGCAAAGTGCGGCTGAACTCTATTGGCTGAAGATGAAACTCGAGAAGGAACCAAATACAGCAAAGTGCAACTGAAATGAACTGATTTATACTGGCTAAGCTGAACCAAATCATACAGAAGTTAAGGGGGAAACAGATGGAAAGAGAAGGCGAGCAGTTCAACCCGGGGTTAGCTCGCGCAGACGGACAGATCGCTAAAAAGAGACGAATAAAACCGGAGTGATGGCAGGAGAAATTGAGAACAAAGAGAAGGAGCGATGGCGTCAAAACAATAAAAAAAAAAGTAAAGGTGAGCGAGAGGGCACGGCGGAAGAGGCAGAATGAAAGGGAAACACAGCGAACTGAGAGAGCGGCGATAGAGAGCGGGAAGAGGCGAGAAGGTGAGAGCCAGAGCGGGCGAAAGGGCAGCTTGTTCTGGGTCTCAGGGGCCCCTTCAACGCCACACTTCACAGTGTAAAAATACTGCTGACCCCCCGACGGGGCCGCCTTTGATCACAGAGCGTGTTCAGGGACAGGCGGAGGGGGCGGGAGCCGGCCTGGTTCTCTACAACGTTAAAATATACACCTCTTATGATTAGAAATGACCAAATATATTGTTTAAGGTGTTAAAAACAGTAGGTGTAGTTTTATAAGGAGCTAAAACTATTTATTGGGTCTTAGTGTCACTATGAGTTTTCAACCAGCTGAGACGCTGCAGTAGTTTTAGTACAATAGTTATTTCTATGTGTATGAATAAAAAAAAAACTTAAATAGGTGCCGGGAGGCAAAACAAATTTCACTTTGAAGAGAGCCAGCTTTTCTTTTGCTAAGCTAGGCTAACTGTTTCAGGTTGAAGCTCCAGTGGGATATTTAATCAAGTTGATATTTAGTGAAGTTCAAAGAACAAATTATATTAGTTCACTTAACTTAGAATTTTAAGGCAGCCCTTTAACTCATATTTTTAAGTTGAAACAACTTGTTATATTTTACAGTGTAACGTCCATTTGAGTAACAGCTTAATGTGTTTAAAGGCTTATCAAACTCCTTCATACTGCACAACGGTATGAAACGCAGGATTTTAAAAAGACATCGATCACATGGTAAACATTATGTCATCTATCTGATTGGCCATGCAGCGTTCTGACGGATAACACACTGTTACAATGTGTGGCCTCATTCAAACAAATACGGGAGCTAAAGTTGGTTTGAACGCCGCCTTAGCTCAAGCGGTGAGTGTGTGTGTGTGTGTGTGTGTGGTTGTGTGTGAGCAGAAAGAGGCAAATAAATAAAGACAAAGAATGTGTGTGAAAGAGCAAAGACACTAAATGTTTGCTGAGGTTTTAGTGTGAGTGATATGACGGAGAGAAAGAGAGGAAGAAAGGGAAGAGTTGGGTGTGAGGGTAACAAAAAAAGCAAAGAAAGGAGGGTTAAGTTACATGGCGGGGTGACCGGAGAGACTTGGGTGGTTGGGGGGGAGGAGGAATGTGTCCCACCAAATCACACCTCATACAAATAGACTGCCCTCTACTCTGTCAGAGCCAATTATCTGAGCAAACAAACACCCTGATGTGTGTCTGTGTGTGGGCCTCCTCCCCCCCGACAGCGTGCACGGTGTTTATTGTACAATCTGCTACTGTACCTTTTGAAATGCTACACACCCCCAGCCATCTAAAGGGTCCCTTCTAGGCCTCCCTCTGGTTTTAACATGTGTGTATGCCTGCAGCTCACCCAGTTTTCCAGCCAGATCCGGGACGTGTTCGGAGTCACCGATGGCCGCCGCTGCTCCACCTCTTAAACTGGAGTCATCTGGTGAGGGAGAGAGGAAGCATCATTAGCAGATTGACAACGTATGAATGGCTGAGCATGAGTAATATACCATACAAAGAGAGACGAGAGCAAACTGCAACTCAGACGAATATAAATAATCAAATATAAATGTGGATTTGCTGAATTGTCTTGATGAAGTCATGATTTCTACATTTAGTTGCTCCAGTGAAATAAAGATTAATCTCGTGCCCAAAGCTCAGCGAGGTCTGTGTGCTACAAGCTAGAAAAAAAAGAGACATGAAGTGCATGGGAGTTAGGATGGATTATTTAGGAGGATTTTGTCTGTCTTCTGTCAGCATCTGACAGCTGTTTTCATGAGATGCAGCTGTTTCAGCATGAGGTCATGAGGTGTGATGGTTTATTCCTACACACACACATTCAGTGAGACATTGGTCTGCCCTTTCAAATTGGATGCAGATTGTTAAAGGGTAGGGTGGTTAAATGCAGAAGCATCCCTGTTGACATTTGGAAAAATGTTGAAAACAGTTTTTTGCTTTCAAAGTAAAAAAGATAATGGAAAAAGATAATGGGCGGAAAAAGCGGGCTGATAACATCGGTGGATCGGTTCCCTGAAATATCAGAAAAAAAAGACTCACTGTCTGCATCACTTAAAGTCAAATATTTTTTTAAATAACAGCGTTTCAGTTCACATCTGGTTTGCAGGCAGCAGGTACAGAGGGACTGAGGCGTTACAACTCACAGCACAAAAAAATCACTTCTGGCTTTCAAAACGTACTTTTTGGAAACTGCCCTCAACACCCGAGCATTCATTTCAAACGTCTTGGTAAACCAAATGACAAATAACACGATACGTCTGTCCTGGGGTGTCACACTGCCAGAGACGTGTTGCTACAGCAGCTCACTGCTGATGAAAGCTGTGAAATGAATGTGAAGTCCAACCTACATGCCTCCACCCTTAACTCCGACATGACTCCTTCCTGACATCGAGAAATTAAATGAGAAAAATTCCCCAAACTACCTTTCTATGAATCCCGTGCAAAAATACCTTCATACAGTATGCGGCGATATCATATTCCCCGGTATCATATTGCTTTTACTCTCTCGCGGGTGTATCGGTTTCCCTCCCTCGGCATGTCTTCCCAAATTGATTATCAAAAAGATACAAACATCTGTCTGAGCCTTCACGCTACGGAGCGCTTCAAGATGGAGCCAATGTATCCGAGGGGCCCGTTAACAGGGAGGTGGGGACGGGGGCCGATACGGAGCAATATGAGGTCTGTCAAAATACGTGACGGTGGAGGGGGGAGTGGGGGATGAGTTGGGTAGCTTGGCTTGAACCTGAAACTTCAACCAAAGCCTGATGGTAGTTCTGGAAAGAAAGAAAAAAAAAAAGAGAATCAAACAGCCTCGGACCACCTGCAGTAAATACGTGAGAGTGCGTGCTTGTAAATTAATACGTTCATCTTGCATGTTGGTACAAATACGGTTCTGCGAGTGGATTTTAAAAGACCACCTGAAAACCCGGCGTTTAATGTGGCGCCAAATGTCTTCAGAGCATCACTATTTGGATGATGGAGTGAAAGACGCATTTGAAATGCAAATCTTAGGCATGACCTGCATCCTCGGGGCTGGTATTAATAGCACGTGTGTTGCAGGCCCTGTGTGTGTGTGTGTGTGTGTGTGTGTGTGCACGAGAGAGTGCGATATGAATTCCTGTATGGGTGTGCCAGTGCATGTGCGGGTGCACGCGTTATTTAAATAAGCAGTAACTTGAGGTGCGGGTATTCCCGTTGCACCTCACTCCTTCATCCCTCCCTCCTGCCACGTGCACGCCGTGTTCTGAGAAAGGGCCGCGCGTTTGAAGCCTAGCGGCACGGGGGTCTGATCTGGGTCTGATGGGGGTGGGGGGGTGGTGGTGGCATGGTGTAGCCCTCTTAACAGCTAGAAACCCTCTCCCCCAGGCCTGGTGCGAGCCTGTAAACCTGACTTGGCAGATCCCTTTCACAGAAGGGGGGCTGGACCGCTTCCACTGTCCATACCGTGCAGCCAAGGCATCAAAGTATTTCCAAAATTCAAAACGTGTACATGTACAGCAGCTGTATATCAATGCACAGACGCATCAGAAACCATTAAACGCATTAAACACAGCTGACTCCTCCACTATCACTTTACTCAGGACTTAAAGAGGAAGCTCACGTCCAAATATGGTCAGAGACCAAAGTGAATGGGCGTGGTCTTACTAACTATAGTTTTATTAACATCATTGTATTGAAGAATATCTATATATCCACAGTATATTCTCTTAGAGCCGGCTAGTCTTCTAGAGAGTCAAACTGTAACAGCATCTTTCAAAACCTGCAAATCAGTCAGCATGTGAGACACCCCGGCTTCAGAAAGCGTTTCTGCCAGCGGAGTGAACACACACAGAGTAGAAAACATATTCCCTCCCTGCCTCAGGTGTTTTCAATAAACAAAATGCTTTCCTCTGATGCCGTTCCACCTTCCAATGTTCGGCCAGATACTTTGGCTGGTGATTCCAACAACTAATACACACACACACACACACACACACACACACATGGACATGAATACATGAAGGCAAGTATAAGCAAGCGTTTTCACGATATCAATAACTGATAAGATAATGGCAGCTATAGACTCCAAAGAATTCCCGAGCCGATCCCAACAATCAGTGTCAGGGCTGATCGGCTAAGAGAAAGTCTGTATACTCAGCCAAAGATTGTTTGTGCGGGAAGAGGCACCACTCACACACGGTTTGTGAGAGTGAAGTCTCGTCTGTGGCTTATCGCGTCATTTTCAGGAGTCAAATTCTCCCACTTTATCCTTTATTCTTATAAAACCAATACTTTGATTCTTTGGAAGCCGGACCTTCAGTGTTTGGATCAAGCTTGTGGGAAAAAAAAGTGTGTCAGATAGAAGTCGGCTACGGTTATTATTTCAATGTGTCAGATACATCTTTAATAATTTCGGCAGCTACCCAATATTATAAGATTCAGATCAGGGCCAAAAAGACTTTTATAGGAGCTTTTGGACCACGTGTTTCTGATTAATGTTCATCTTGTCCGTCCCAGATGTACGTCTTTGAAGTTGTACTTGCTCAAAATGTGAGGATATCTCTCTAAATGTACATATTCAAATCGCTTTACACACACACACACACACACACACACACACACACACACACACACACACACACACACACACACACACACACACACACACACACACACACACACACACAACACACACACACACACACACACACACACACACACACACACACACACACACACACACACACACACACACACACACACACACACACACACACACACACACACACACACACACACACACACACACACACACACACACACACACACAATGGCACGGCCTTCTGAAACAGTTTGGGATTCGGCATCTTAGGACACTTAGACATGCAGACTTGAGGAGCCGGGGATCGAACCACCGATTTTCAGATTAGTGGACGACGTGCTTTACCTGCCTGTTCAGTATAAAGACTTTCTTTTTAAAAAAAAAATTCAAACAGAGAGTTCCATAGTTCACTTCTTTTGTAAATTCTGAGTTTTGTATTTCTCTTATTCGAACCTTCACTCACTCTCTCCTCACGCGTGTGCTTTCCATTTCATTTTCCTGCCTCTTTTCTTCTTTGTTTCCCTTCATCCCTCTCTCTTTTCATCTACACAGGAGGTGTTGAACAGTGTGCTACATTTCACACATTCACTGGCGGGGTACCCCTGTGTGACTGAGTGTGTTTGAATAACCCCTTCTTGTATTTACATTTAGGTCTGCTGAGAAAAGGCAGCAATTGGAAATATGAGTCCCAACAGTCCAGTGTGTGTGTGTGTGTGTGTGTGTGTGTGTGTGTGTGTGTGTGTGTGTGTGTGTGTGTGTGTGTGTCCGGGGGGGGCAGTGTTTTCCTAAAGGGTCATGTCCTTCCAGGTTTTAATATAGAGACACTGGATCTGTGGACAGAGCCTCTGAGTGTTCATGTGTTAAGGCTGCTTGTTGCTGCATCAGGTCTAAAACCAGCCCGATGCTGAGTTTGTGTATCTGACAGAACCCGGTAAACCACCGTTAGTCCTCTAAAACTGACCACGGTCACAGTTTCAGGCTCCGCACGGGCACAGCCTGCCTCACACTTCATCCAGACTTGATTTTTCACTTCATAATTTAGACGGGAGCTACCGCAAGTGAACACATAGCTCTGGAAGAGGCATTGTTCAGTTAAACCTGGATCCTGGGAGGGTTTATTTGCTGATCCTGCAGCAACAGCTTGCTATAAATATTGCAGCGGATGGCAGTTTTGACCAAAGTTGAAGTTTAACCCAACTGCATGGCGTGTAACTGATCCGACATACCCCAAAATAATCTGTCTTCACATAGATTTCTTGGCTCTAAATAACCAGATAAACTCCCAACATGAGTCATGTTTCAAGCAAGTTATTGGACAGTAAACTTCATTCTTTTACGGAAGTTTAAAGTTTTATTCTTGACCCTGAAACCAGCAGTTTAGAAAACAGAAGCTGAAGCTTTCGATCATATTTGAAGCTTTTGATCATCTTACATGATCTTCATCAGCAGTAAGCAGCCGTCACATGATTATAGATGTTAACATGTATTTCTGAACACTTTAACGAGGGCTCATCATCATTCTTTCACTTTTAGAGCAGGAATTACACCAATATTCACCCTCCCGTGAAACACCACGACGATCATCTCCCCACTGTAATATTTATGATACATTTGAATTAATCTTACTCTTGTAAGTTGATATGTTTTCATAGTATCAGTTGATCCTCCTGTTACTGTATATTTATATTTCAATTTACAAGCTATTTGCTGTTTTTTCAATAAAGTAAATAATGTACAACATGCCAGAAGGGTTTGCATATAATAAACAGAGGTGATTGATTGATACGTTTAAAAAAGGAAGGGCAATCTCTACATAGGTTTCAGCTGCTTAACTCTTAGTCTTAGTTAACAGGAGGCGATGCACTAGCATGTTCAGGTTATTCGGGGCAGTGACAGAAAACACAGAGAGCTTTAACTTTAACTTGAAACAATGAGACCTCATAATCAGACCACGTCGGATGTCCGAGGAGCTCGCAATCCGTTTAACTACGTGACCTCTGGCTGCTGCACCGCAGAGATTATTGGACTATTTCACAAGAGAGAAGGAGAAGATGATAGATGTTGCATCGGGGCTGAACTTGAGGACCCCATTCTTCAATAGTTTGGCAGCGATCCATCTCCCAGAAAACACTGTTCGTCCTTCAGCAGTGTGCTGGCCTGTCGGTGCTCCGACCCCCTACTAAAACACACACTGTCATTATAACCCCATCAGTCCAGGGATACTCTGGAAACCATCAAACCACATGTATCTTATGCTATAAGCCCTTTATTGCTGTTGTTGGAATAACACGAGAGATTTGACGTTTTGCTCAGTTGGAGGGATTTTGTTTGTGGGTGGAAATGATGTGCGTCTCTTGTGTTGGTCCGACATGCTGCAGTGAGACTCCACGTTCCAGACATACTTTTCTCTCCAGCCGCAGTCATTTTATGAACGTTCGCTGGAGTTGCAACATTACACACAGTGTCATTGTAATAAATGGTTGGATTTACATGCCGTGGCTCCAGATCTACAATGTAAAACTTTAAATGCTGTGTGGAAAGTTTCTGTCTGCAGTACGGGTTGTGTTTCGTATGTAATCAGCAGCTCATGTAGTCCAGCGAGGACGGCCATTGTTTAATGTACTTAGGAATGAGCCAAACCACCACAGACAGTGGGGACAGGAATAAAGGTTTTGGTAATGATATTTCAGCTCAGAACACTAAGGCTAATATTTCCACGAAAGAAAACTCACTCAAATGTTTTGCAAAAACAGATCTATTGTGACTTACGGATCATTATATTTAGAGCTGAAATGATGAGATGAGTCAGCAACAATTTTGAATATTTATCGAGCAAGAATGCCCAAAGTGTGAACGTTTTCTCTGTTTTATATCACTGTATCTTTGATAATCAGCATTTTTTAACATAGACTCAATTATGAATCAATTATTTTAAAAAAGATACATTAATTGCTAATATTATTTCCTTATTTATGCAATATTTCATGTTTTTGGTCATAGCATTGTCAAAGTATTGTCAAAGTATAAATTGATAATGCAAATAGGAGTTAGTTGACACTTAATTATTGTTGTGATTTTAACTTCACAGTGTTGTTTGTAAGAATCCCTCAAAGGCCAAAGGATTGTCTTCTAAAAAGTAATTTCACAAAGTAAAGAAGCCAAAAATATGCACATCCATTGTTCCGACACACGGTCCAGAGAAAATAATTCATAAACGCTTAAAGTTGTCATATTCTCAGGAGAAGACGATGTGTTAGTGCACGCAAGCGTCCACGTCTGCAGATGTGAACTACAGACCCGTTGCACACACAAACACACACACACGCGTGAAGACGCACACACTCATGTCACTTTGATTTACACTCTTTTCTGCCGAGAGGCCGTGTAGCCTTATGGAAATCATTATAACTTGGGCTGCTACACACTTCCCCATTAACGGCATGAGAGAGAGACGTCGAAAGGGGCTGCGACGGAGAAAGAGAGGGAACGAGACGGGAACTGACTGACTTTTAGAGGAGGTCAAGAGGCAGCAGGAGGGATGAAAAGACAGAGAGACGGAGAGAAAGAGGCGACAGCGCGGAGAGAGATTTATTAACTGTAACCGCGGAACAGACAATCGTACACTATAGTTAACAGCTCCTCTCTATGAGCGGCAGCACCGGCTTACAATGACAGATTAACAGCTCGTGTGTGTGTGTGTGTGTGTGTGTGTGTGTGTGTGTATATTCCCGGAGTATTTAGCGGGCAGTCATCACAGGGGGCGTGTTTGAGGTGATGACATTTCGACGTTTATAAATCACACACACACACACACACACATACACACATGACCAATCTAAACAAAATCCTCATAAGGTAAATATCGTTTGCGCTGAAATTCTTCTGGAACGTTTGATCTCATTACCCTTCATCATCACTCACGCACACACACACACACACACACACACCAACACCTGACATGGTTTTCTGGTCTATATATTGGCCCGGCCCACCGGCCAACCACGGCCCGGGCCAGGACAACAACAAAACCTTTTACGAGTACAACTTTACGAGGCTATTTACGAAACGCGATTACACGTCGTGCCATTCTGGGCTCTGGCTCTCTGAAATATGATGAACACACGTCAACGTTCGGCCTGGAATTGCTTCCAGCTTTCTGACCTATTTGGTTCGAACCTATGTGTGTGAGCCAATCACGAACGCACAAACACACATAAATGTACTTACATAGACACGCACGTTTACACAGCAACTATTTCATTTAGTACGTATGAGGCTGATTTTGCTGGCAACTTGATGTTGTTCCCAGTTTCAGTTTTGGACCCCAAATAAAATCCTCTTTGATTCATATCGGCCCTTAATCTTTTGAAAGTGGAATAAAAATATGCAATGTTTTAGTCACAATTGAATTAGGTCATAATGAGAGTGACTGTGAAGCTTTCTGCTTGTCAGACTGAATGTGAGTTTATTATATACATAAGAAAGCGTTGAAGTCAAAGAATCCCCTGAACCTTAGCTGTAACACACAAAAAAAAAATAATACTTTGGATTGGTAGTCCGTGGATATAAAGTAGTTCCTCCTCGACCCATGGACCGATGCTTCACCACGTTTCAACCAGACAAATACACCAGAAACATAACGTCTGTGAAAAATAAAGGCTAATATCTACAGCTACGGAAATCAATCACAAATAATTGGTCAATCTCAACTTCTAAAAATGACTGATGAAAAGGACAGTGGATGGATACAGTGTGGTTGCTCCTCCACCTCCAATGAAGCACTTAGTGTCATCTGCAACCCCCGCTATAGGACTAAAGCAGCTTGAAATAGAAAAAGAGGTCGATCACAAGCTCCCAAGTATTTAGTTCGACAATGTTTTGGATCTTGATGGTCACAACGTTGCCAAAGTAAACAGTATTTATTGTGCGGACTACTTCTCCTATTCAATCACGTGGTCACACCATGAACAATTTCATCACAAAATGGTCCAGTCTTTTGTTTTTTTAAATACTTCCAGTCTTGTCTGAAGTGAAAAAGGGCGGCAGACAGGGAAACATGCCGGGTCAACAATCTGAAGAGCTGACTACTCAGAGCTGCAGGATTATTACTGCTGTGATAACCTGGACCGGCTGCCTACGTTCTGCTTACCGCTGCAGCAAAACCCGAGTGTGTATATACTCGAGTCGGATTGGAGATGTTGAACATTTCAGCCTTATCTGACCCATAATCCCTTGCTCTCCACCTTCTGTGTTCCCTCGCTGCCGAAGTAAACACTGAGCTCCTACAGTGAAATCAAAAAGAGCTCAGTCTCAGCTGCAGACTAAACAAAAACATTTTCAGGGGAAACCTTTTGTATGCCAGCATCACGTAAGAGGGAGAACTAAAGAATCAAAGAGTGAAGGTGCATGAATATGTAGCTTGTGTGTGTGTGTGTGTGTGTGTGTGTGTGTGTGTGTGTGTGTCTAACTCTAAGCAGAGCTCTGTATTTCCTGAAGCTGAGCGGACTGCAGTTTGATCTTGTGCCATGAATGGGCCCAACACACTAATTACAGCCACCTGTGTTTGTGTGTGTGTGTGTGTGTGTGTGTGAGGTATGAGTGGCTGCATGAGGGAGGAGGGTGACCGTATGAAAAAAGCTATTTCCACTCACATGTACACACATTTAGAGGACAAAATAATGGAGTCATTATTTGAGGAGGCAGAGGTGCTGTTTTCCACTCTTGGGTTAACCTTCAGTGTGTGTGTGTGTGTGTGTGTGTATATTTGGTTTGTATCTGCACTAATTTAGTTTTGTTTTGCAGATAGAGGAGTCACAAAATGTCGTTATTTCAATAAAAATTCAGCATGGACCATTTTGTTACAATTTTGTAGGGGCGGTGGGGCCCGAACATTTTTCGTCCTCCAAAGTGGGGCTTGACAAAAAAAGTTTGAGAACCACTTAGAGGAAGCATCCGCCGCTCTGCAGGGGCCCTCGGTGCCTCTGGAGAGGAAGAGGTGTGGTTGCAGGTGTTGGAGCACCCACTGTATGCACTCTGTGTGTGTGTGCGTACGTGTGTTTGTGTGTGTGTGTGCGTGCGTATTTGTGAGCATGTTGCTAGTTGGTCTCCGACTCATTTGTCCGTCTGGAGCAAGGTATCACTTCCGTAGACCTCGGGGAAAAAGGGAATTCCTCTGCAAGGTCACACACACACACACGCACGCACACACGCACACACACACACACACACACAGGGTATGCTTTGCCTCTTGGGTCTACATGGTTGTGTTTGTTTGACAGTCACACAGTCTTTACACAACTAAACGGAGGACATTTGTGTGTGTGTGTGTACGATGTGTTCGTATCATTAGATCTGATTTACATATTTGTATCGCCCTGTTGAAGAGCAGCAGGACACTCCTAGCACAGAGCAGGACCTGAGTACTCAACTCAAGGGGCTGACAACCGATTATGCTGCCTTAAAGAAGCTGGTAAGCAACAACAAGCTACAATGGGAGGACGAGAAAAGAAAGCTAATCGGAGCTCTAAAGGCAGAGAGAGCTGGTCGAAAGAGAGCAGTGGCTCAAATGAGGGCCATGGACAAGGTACAGCTGAGAGATGCCAGCGTACCTGGACCTTCCAGCCCTGTTGAGCTGCAGGACACTCCTAGCACAGAGCAGGACCTGAGTACTCAACTCAAGGAGCTTGCTGAAAAAGACAAAGTCAGCCAACTGGAGAATACAATCAAACTCCTCACTCAACAACACGTCGACCTTCAGGTCTCAAACCTGGAACTTCAGGTGCTTTCTCAGCAATCTGATGAAGAGAAGGCACAGATCAAGAAGATTGCGAAGAAAGCAGCGAAGGAGGCGGAGAAGAAGTTGGCAAAAGAGAGGAAGGAAAAGGAAAAGGAAGAAAAGAAGGTTCTGAAAACTCAGAAAAAGGAGAGAGAAGAAAAGGCCAAGCACGATGCTAAAGAGCTGGAAAAACAGGCCAAAGAAAGAAAGTAAAGAAGGGAGTCCATTGTGACCAGTGAGGCCATTGTTACCAGTTAGGCCAGTTAGGCCAGTGCGGTTATTGAGGCCAATGAGGCGAGTGGGTAGAAGAGAGAGAACTAGTAGTATTTCTCTTCCCCGCTCCCTCCCTCCCTCCCTCTCACCCTCCATCCCCAGACTTCCCCCTTCCCCAATCCACCCTTCCACTCCCACACCTGTACCACTCACTCTCAACCCAGAGACCGAGATCAAATGGTGAAACAACAATGACAGACGTGATGTCTTGTCTTTTCCTCACCACACTTAAAAGTATTCGAGGGCAAAGATTCATCAAGGCTGTAAAATACTCATAAAATTCTGATTTTACCAGCAGTTGATAAACCTCATGAGCCCGGAGACAAATGTATATGTTTATTCATAAATGTGATCAACAAGCAATGATCCATAATGGTTGATCAATGTTATAGTCAACAACTGACTGCCAAACTAAATAAAGAAAGTTAAATTGAATAACATCCAAACAATATTGATTACTACAGATTTCCAATTGAACTTGATTGATTATAAATAATGCATACTAAATTCATTAAAAGCTCCCGACACAGCAAAATGTTGACCTTCAGGTATCTAACCCAGTGGTTCTCAAACTGTGGGGCGCGACCATTTTGTTACAATTTTGTAGGGGCGGTGGGGCCCGAACATTTTTCGTCCTCCAAAGTGGGGCTTGACAAAAAAAGTTTGAGAACCACTGGTGTACACCAAAGAGCTTTTCCCCGAGGCCGGTGTCTGCTATTCTACTTTCTGAAACAGCACTTTTGATCTTTTTTTCTGGTTGCAGTAAGTTGAAACATTTTCAACTTTATGGTAAAACACTGAGCTTGTCATATAATGAGTGGAAGAGGGGCGGGACTTTTATTATGAGTATGTTGTTGGCTTATTGTGTATAGTATGCTATTGATTGTATTGATTTTGCTGTGGACTTCATGGTGTCCTCATGAAACTCACTGTGACATAATAAAGTCGATGTGGATCTAAACAAAAGGTTGGTACTCGCCAAGCTGGGAGCGCTCTCGAGCGCATCTTTTTAGAAGAGAGCCTGGCGTTTTCAGCCGAGATAAAAAAAAAGGTTTGCGGCCCTTTAATCAGCTGTTTCTGTGTCTGTCTCTGGTGTGCTTACCCTTCACTTCAGCTGAAGATGAACAGCGACTATGTGTTCAATCAGGGAGCCACAAACAACGTGCACACACGAGCCTCGCAGATAAAACAACCGGGTTTATGGCAAAAGTAATACATATTAACATCATCACAGCTCAAAACATCTGGCACTCTTGTGTTTCACTCCACAACAATGTAACTGTTACGTTTTTTTTTCTGGCGAGTGCAGCTGGCTTCAGATGAAGGTCAGGCGGTAAGTAGTCTAAGTGAGAACAGCAAAGCCCCCAAAGTTCCTCTTGAGTTAATCCTCAATAAGCTAACGCTTCCAGGTAACTCGTCTAAGCCAGGGAGCAGAGTTTTGGCTAAAACTGCTGGCAATAAAAGTCTGTTCCAGGAAGTATAATCTACCACCCCTACAGGCTGAAAGTCGTTCCAGACCCCTCGGCACTGAAGCTTTTATAGATCTACGGTGCAGCTGTATCACATTGTACCACTTTACCCTCCTCATTGTCCTTTTCTACGACACTACAAACCATATTTTGCAGTGCCTAGTTAGTCTTGTCCAAACTGACTCAGCATGAACACTACTTTTTTTTTGTATTTGAGGAGAAGTCAACTTAACAACTGTCACTTTGATTGAAAAGAAATGGTGAACTTGTAGTGTGCGTGGTCCACACTGACACACATTTTGTGCGGAGTATGGATTCACATCCCCTGTAGAAATTACGCCCTTGCACTAGTGATACTTTCATGACATTACATTTCATTTAGCTTTTATCCAAAGCGACTTACATGCTATACAGTAGACACAGCAATGGTGAGCAATTAGGGTTAAGTGTCTTGCTCAAGGACACAACGACATGGACTACCGGAGCCGGGGATCGAACCACCGATCCTCTGATTGAAAGACAGACTTGCTAAACACTGACCCACAGTCGCCTCTTTCGTCCTTCCATATACATACAAT
The DNA here is from genome assembly GCA_023566465.1 of Cottus gobio. Classification (NCBI taxonomy): domain Eukaryota; kingdom Metazoa; phylum Chordata; class Actinopteri; order Perciformes; family Cottidae; genus Cottus; species Cottus gobio. Next base: position 25,682,295 of record CM042216.1, on the reverse strand, counting down.
CTTATAATTAGTCACGTTTTCCTGTTACTGTAATAATTCAATTGTGCAATAACTTTGATCTCACTCTTGTTTATGGTATCTCATATTGTATAAATGAATCCCTCTCATTGAATGTGTTGTGTTTTATATCCAACATTATTCCCACTGTTTCAAAACTACAAACGCCAACTCCTGTCTTCAAACCTGGAAGTACGTACAGCTTCCTGTTTAGCGTTCCAACCTCCATTCGTTTAGATAGCGAACAGATTCTGTCCAATCAAACCCTACTTCAGCTGCAGGAAGCATCACGTCTATCTGACCAGGAGAAAACATTTCAGCCCCGTAGAAGAAAGTGCAGCAAGAAATGTATTGCACAACCCCAACAGTTTGTGAAAGTGTTTCAGGGTGGATTTTCCTCCAGGTATCCTTGAGTAAGCAACTAAATCCCTATGCTTTCCGGCCGCTGACCCTGGCCCCCGACCTCCCAGCAAGGAGGCAAAAGAAAGGACATTTATCCGCTAGGGATCAATAAAGTACCACATTATATATGGATTAGGACTCCAAGAATTTCACTGAATCGTTTTGCAACTGTTGCAGCAGCGAGGGGAAGAAGTTCAACTATGTCGCTTCCAGCTGACAAAGCACAAATCCTGCCCCGACCAATCTCCATCTGACGTTATCCAAATACACAACATGTGATTAACATGCCATGTTTTTTACGAGGCGTTAATAAGTCCAGATCCATTTTCCGGCGGAGTTACTCCAAGATTATTATTTTCAGACGCTGTGGCCAAGCACGGGCCATTTACCCTTGGCGGTAAGGTTTAGGTTAACAACAAGGCCTGGGTTTGGTTATGACATGAGAAATGTTGAGAAAACCAACAGTGAGAATATACACGGAGCGCCTCGGCCGCTTCCAGCGCTGAACATGGACTGTGTCAGAGCGCGAGATATCAACAGAGCCATCAAATAACATACAGGCACGAGTGGTTCCACACACTCGCTCATAAACGCCACACAGCGATGGGGTTTATGAGTTCTGAAAACATACAGTTAGGGATCAAGTTTTCTGTGTGTGTGTGTGTGTGTGTGTGTGTGTGCGTGTTAATATAACGCGTGTGTGTTTGTACAACAAGAGCATTTGGATAAGTTCATTTTGTTTTTCTAAGCCACAGAACAAAAGACGACTTCTTGCGTTCCTCTTTCCATGTGTGTGTGTGTGTGTGTGTGTGTGTGTGTGTGTTGCTGCAATAGTCCATGAATGTGCAGTGTGCGTGCTTATTCACGTAGCTGTTTTACATCACTTTTCACACTTCATCGATGGAGCAGCAGGGTCAAGTGTGTAACACAGACTCCGGTGGAGACGACACACACGCCACGCAGCGATCTGGCAAACACACAGCTGCGGCCTGAAGCCTCGACCCTCCGCCTCGGCAGGTCAACATGACGGAGGAGATCCAGTCAAGGACAGAAATGACTCTGAGGAATTACTGACATTACTTCATGTCCGCTGCTCACAGGAGGGCTCTGGGCTCACAGGAGAGGAAACACAGTTTGTGTGTGTGTGTGTGTGTGTGACAGCATACAGGATACGAAGGTTACGCAGATTACACATAGTCACAAACTAATAGAATCATATATGATGAAGGACTTTCACCAAAACCCTCTTTTTTTAACACAGCAGTTGGTTCACTGGCTTCTTTTGCATGACGCACACCTCCAGCTGGTGTGCAGCATGCAATGTTCCCTAAAACAACACAATAAAAGATGCTAACACCGATGTGCGTTGCATTTTTAAGTCTGATTTTCTTCCGTCTTAAGTAACTCTCCAGATAAAAGAAAACACGTAGTCATTCGTACTTTTAAACCTGTTAACACCCTTAATGTCCTAAGAGCACATCCACGACGGCTGTCTCTGAGTTTTGAAAGGCCGTCTTGGAAACGTGGAGCTCAGAGCTCTGAGGGTTGACTCACTCAAACTAATCGTGAGTGCAGTCTTCAAGATGACAGAAAGGATAGAAATTAAGAGAAAAACATATTTACACAAAATCACGAAAATTCTTCTTTCAAAATATTGGATGGTTTGACCTTTTAAGGCCTCTAAACTTAATTAAAACATGTGCAACGTGTGCAACCCTCCTAGCTTTGTTCTAAAGGAATTACAAGCCGAAGAATTTCAACCGGCTGTGTCCATGGTGGATGCAGAAGTTGCACGGTCTGTTTAAGAGCCACCAGGTCAGATATATTTAGCAATTTGCTCCAACCACAAACCATCCTCGCTTATAAAATTGATCGTCATATCCCTAAAAATAGATGATGTTCCCATCAGCAAAGTGTTGCCTCTCCCCTGTGTGACGGTCCACTGGACCAGGATGATGGATGGTTTAACAACTTAGTAATGTGCTCGTGGCCCCGTGTATTATTTTTAAACTGCCATGTTATCTTAAAAAAACTATTATTGTGTATATTCATAGAATAAAGAAAGCAACAGTTGTATAAATATGAGTCTTTGTTCCTGAAAGTATGTATTTGCACATTGCGTATTGATGTATGTGGGTTTACATTTACTTTTATTCTTTTTTATATACATGTGTATGTATAATTATTTGCTGGTGTCTATGTTATTGAATGTTTGTGCAGCATTAAAGAGAAAACCAATAAGATTCTCAGTATGTGCAATTTTGAAAAAACAAATCTGACCATGCTGGCAGTGCCTCCATGTACCAGGATGCATTGCTTGCAAGCAAAGCGAACAAGGAAGTCCTACTTTTGAGCTGCACCTCAAGCCGTCTTTCCAGAGGCTCCTAGTAATACAAGCAGAGGCCGCCTGAAGTTCTTCTTTGCATCCAGCTGTCGGCAGCTTTCAGGCTCAATATAACTTAGTGTGCACTGAGGAGTTCATGTTCTCTTTAAGCGGGTGTTTGTGAATGAGCCGCTGTCTAAATACACATGAACATGTGAATGCTATGTGCATTATGGAGTCTGCATCAGTGGATCTGCGTGCATTTACTTGTGTACTTCCTTGTGCATGGGCATGTTTTGCATGAAAGTGCATGTGTGTGTGTGTGTGTACGGTTACGGTGCCTGTACGCGTGTGTGAATGCATGGATATGTGCGATCGTCCAGCTGCTGCCTGTGTAACTCTAGTAAACATCAAGGCGGCACTTTACTTCGCCGAATTAACGAATCTCTCACATCCATCGCCACGCGCCGCCTTTGAAACGCACACCGCCGGGCTCGGCTCAGGACTTTGAACTCCAGATCATTCTCTCCCTCGCCCACCCGGCTCTCCCCTGTATCAAATTATATTCCCGGTAAATATCTACTCATTAGTACTTTAGCAGTTTTCTCCCCATTTGACCTCTTTCTCATCTTACGTGCATGAATTCATTTTCAGTACTCGGGCTGGAGGTGCGATCACAAACGCTGAGGGGCCACGTGAGGCGGAGAAGACGGATTCCTTCCTTATCTGATGCATCAACTGTTAAACCACGACTTAAACCACCATTAACTATAAAACAACAAATAAGCACTTGATACAAAGCATTTGACAGGTTTACAATTCTACAACAGGTTTGGTGGAGCACATACGTTCCTGCAGAAGCATACAAAGTCAATCCAATCAGGTATTTGCAGTTGTAAATAACACAAAAATAAAATTTTCATTACATTTACATGTACATACTGGTTGTAAAGAGAATACATTTTAAGCTGCGTAGCAAATGAATGCTGCTGGTACGTTGACTTTTCAGCATGATTGGAATCAGATTGACTGACACTACTGTTTGCTTTGCATGTATGATTGTTCCTGCATGGATCTGCATCTTAGATGCCCGAGTGTGTGTGTGTGTGTTTTTAGTTTGACTTCAAAGATGCTGGCACTCTCCGCCATGCGAGGCTACATGCTGACAGGCCGTCTTTGATGAACTATTTACGACAAAGTAAAACCAACCCGCTCATCACGATGAGCCGCCGGGCGACGTTTCAACATGACTCGCCCCGACGTCTGCTTTGTTCAGCTCTCATTTGTGTTGTTCAGAGCTGTTTGCGGAGTTATAATAATGCAACTTTTCATCTGCACCCAGCGGGACGCTCTCGTGCTACTTACTCACCTCCAAGAGTCAGTGTTTGTCTGAAGAACATCTCAGCGGGGCACATGATCGCAAATGTTTGTTTTTGTAGCGATGGTGCAGACTCTGAAACTGGGAATAACTGAGCAACCCAGTGCATGGGGAAGTTTGCATGTGCATGCAGTCGGAAGTGTTCTGGTGTAAATGTGTCAACACACACAGCTGCTGTATCGTGTAAAAATCTCTTCACCCTAAAGTCATCAACATGTCCAGACAATTTCCCTCCCTTTGAGCTTCCTTTCTAATCCAGATTGCACGCATTAGGGAACACCGTTTTAACAATTAAAAACAATGCCGTATTTCCTTTGTGCCACAGCGGCATTGAAGTTACCGCGCCCTCAGAGACTCAGGTGGGTGGATGCAGAAAACCAGTAGTGGAGTAGTGAGGGAGGAGGGTCTGCGGGGGCTGACAGCGGCTTAACTCTGCGGCTTGTTTTCATCGTTTAACGACATGTCTGACAGCATCTACACATCCTCTGCTCTCCCTTCCTTTTTTATTACTTCTGTTTTCACTTGTTGTGAGGGCTTTGGTCTTCGGGCCAAACAAAGTTACAGCCGAGAACCGAAAATGACACACTCGGCTCGTCACGGCGGCTTAAATCCGACCGACGTTGTCATGAAGCGCTTAGAACGGCCATCGAAACAATGCTCGCGCACAGGGAAATTGTCTGACGGTGTTAAAATGAAAGCTCGGACAGTCTCGTAATAGCTCGAAACCTCTGGAGTTTAGAGGAATTTCAAAGGCGTGTGCTCCGTACAGAGTGAGCCACAGAAGAATTAAACGAATGCTCTGAAATTTGGACCAAAAACAAAAATATCCTTAAACCTTATCATGAAGTGTACTGTACATGCATGTATACAAATGCAGTATGAAGTCAGAACAGAGGAATGTGGAGATGAGATTGTGGTCATGGCCAAAGAGAGAAAGAGAGAGTGTGTGTGTGTGTGTGTGTGTGTGTATCAGTTTTCAGCATGCTGTCACACTGATCAAACTCCAGGCTGATAGCAGAGGCGCCGCAGAACCATCGCTGTGTTTGCCTAAGAACCATGGGGGGAAAACTGCACACACACACACACACACACACACACACACACACACACACACACACACACACACACAGACAAACACACCTTATCCAGAGAACACAGCGAAAACTTATTGTGTATGCTTTTATGTGAAATATAATGCAGTGGAATGCAGCATTATACAAGTAAGTACATGCAGACTCGCACACCTGATGGCTCCGAACAAAAACCAGCCTGTTAGAGCTCTTTACTTGTTTTACAGTGTCATTCTCTGTTTCAAATTACATATAATTTAATTTGATATTTCAGTCAGCGGTCGTTTTCTGTAATTAGCATGTTTTTGTCTGCCTCTATCACCTCAGCTATGTTAAATGTTTGAAAATACAAGCTATAAAAGCATCTTTATCAAACTTCCTGGAGCTGAGATATGGCTTTGAAAAAACAACAGTTTAGTCTACCCGCCTTCTGCGACCACATGACAAGAAAACACTGAATAGTCAACAAGGCTTTATCGAATCCAGATAAAACACTGGCATTGGGAAACGCAGCTGAAACGTTGATAAACCTTTTGATAAGTGGAACAAGTTTTTCCATGCCTGCTTGTTTTTTTTTTTCCCCCTTCCCGTTGCATCCCGCCTGCATGTTGTCAGTGAGGTGGGATTTGGAAAAGCCAGATGTGACTGCTGGAATCTGAAGAGCGACAAAAGAGAGTGAAAGGGAGGGGGGCGGGGCTTGGATCTCTGAGCATAATTCGCTCTTCACGTCGTCATTAAGACATCAAAGCGGCTGCAGAAGATACAGGGCTTTTCAGCGCTGGCACAAGTGCATTCTCGGGGAGAAGAGTAACGAATGAGAGCGGAGAACAGGGGAGAAAAGAAAGGGAAGAGAGGGAAGAGGATGGGGGATGTTGCGTGTCGAAGAACCAGCCTTTGGCTTTGATGACGGCGCAACAGCAAAGCAGCGAAAAGCAGACAAAAGTTTCTAAAACTTCAAAAGAAGCCTTTTTGTAGCGCAGGTCCGCTCTCTTTCTTCTTGATTCCTCCATTCTTTCCTCTCCCTCCTCTCTTCAAACATGTCTTTGCTAATTGCCAGACCCTGTTCTGCCCTTCACAGGCTCTCCTCTCCTCTCAGGTCTATTCAGCAGGGGGGTTGAGGCCTAATAACCCGCCCTGCAGGGGAACAATGGGGCTTGCAGGGCCAGCGACAAAATCCCAGCCCTAATGAGAAAAGACTCCTTCAGCGAACAAGCAGGTCTGTCAATAGGCTGGCCCACTATTGAGTTACAGGGTGGGGGGTGGGCGCAGCGTGTGTGTGTGTGCGTGTGTGTGCGTGTGTGTGTTTCTGTGTTTAAGCCGGAGGTGCGTCTGTCTTTGTCCGCGATTGAGACATACAGCAATAAAGTATGAAACAAAAGGAAATCAAAGTAAGAAAGAGGAAGAGAGTGTGTGTTCATGTGCGTGTGTCTCTGCGCCAGTGTGTGTATGTGTGTGTGTGTGTGTGTGTGTGCGGGGGAGGGGGGGGGTCGCTACCTCCTGAGGGTAACAATAGTGAACAGGACAAATCCTCCAGACCGCATAATGGCCACTAAGCTGTCTATTCAGAAGTACACAGCTCCCCTGCTAACTGCTCTGATCAGACATGAATAACGACACCCATTCACCCTCCGGGTCGAGTCTTCTTACTCTTTTTCTCCTCATCCATTTATCTCTCTGTCTATCTGTCCTACTTGTCAGGTAAAAGTATTTATCAGCGGTAAAAAGTCCTGCTTAGTATTTTTCTTGGTCACAATATACAGTAATATCCACATTAAAATTATTATTTATCAAAATATCCCTTTATTGTTTGTTTGTGTTAAAATAAATATGTCAATGACCAATAAGTGGTGTGTCAGAAATCCACCTTTAAAATATTGTGATATTGGCCATAAAGTCTGGTTGCAGTATTGACCCTGTCTCTGCCTCTCCCTCCTTTTTCTTAATCCCTCTTCTCCTCTCCTCTTTCCTCCCCTCTCCGGCTCTTCCTCCTCCCAATCATGTATGCATTGTGTGTGTGTGTGTGTGTGTGTGTGTGTGTGTGAGAGGTTTTGGAGAGGCTGACCCCTCTGCCGTGAGAATGCAGAGTTGTTGTAATTGTGTGCGAGGGAACAGGAGTTATGCGGCGAAGGATGCGGAGGATTCCTTTCAGTCGTAGGTGGGGTGGGGTTTTGGGTTGGTGGGGTGGGGGTGGTGGTGGTGGGGGGGGGGTGCAGGACACACCTCCCTGAAGACGCACTCTAACGATGCCGTTCACATGTCTGAACTCTCGCTGCTGGATCAGCGCCTTGTGTTGCCGCCATCAGTCGCCTCTTCACTTGCTTCGTTGCTCAAATTGATTGAGATAATCGTTTTCCAGGACTCGTTCACTGAGGGTGTTAGATATGACGGACGGGGAGCGCTCCATATGCTCATGTGTTCCTCCAAGTGGAAGTCTGGTTTACAAGTTGTGCAGTCTGAGGCTATAATATATCAATGAAATCATCTCTTACTGATTCTGATTCTTAGAAATCACGCATCAACTCAACAAAACATGCAAACCAATTTGACCAATTGTACTTCCTGTCTACTGACATTGTCCTTATTATAATACCTACAAGTAGAGTTTAATTTGAACAGTTCACTTTTGAAATATTTCAAATATTATATCAATCGAACACTTCTCGACTCCTTCCCTCACACACTCATGCCTGCATACTTTCCCTCATTATCACCAACATTTCTCTTTCCCATTTTCTCTTCCCTCCCTTCTTTCTCCCTCCCCATTCTCCCATTTTTTCTTACTTTTGGATCAACACTGAGGAGTTGTGTCTTAATTACATTAAACAAACTGAGGAACTGAGATACTTTAAGGCCGCCCACATCCTCAAATACTCAGTTTCACATAGTTTTCGTCTGGTTTGGGGACCGACCTTCATGATTCATGACCCAAGGTAAACTCTGCTACATTTGTTACTTATTATACTTAAATTTTGTGCTGGGAGGATGCCCGAGCAGCCAAAACACACACAGGGAAGTAAAGTTACACCTCGTATTAGCTATGGGAGAGTTGCTGTGGAAACCCACAGAGAAAACACGTTTGCTTTAGACTTTGAGAACAGCTGGCAGAAGACGTTGAAGGCAAATTCCATCCGAAAACTGAATTTACAAAGAACAAACAGACACCAGGACCATACGAGAGGCAGGAGTTGGATGATATCTTGTCAAAAAACACAGGTGATGCCAAGTGGAGGTGTGTTTACAGCAACACCCTAACCCTAACCCTCGAATGAGAGGAGCTTGAGGAAGTTGAAGTCAAGAGATTTCCAGCTTCAGGGAGAGAGATAAGCATTTGCACCCTCCGAAATCATAGAAAACGTGTTCATGACTTTGGTTTTAGGGTGGATTTCTCCTTCATTATGACTCCAGGAAAAGGCCCGCTGACTGACAGATGGCATCTCGTACGGAGAATTGAAGTTAAAGCTACCTGAGGGTATTTAAGACCCATTAGGGGTCTATGGGAGCTTGACTTGGCATACAATCAGTGGATGCAAGCCACACACACACACACACACACACACACACACACACACACACACACACACACACACAAATGCACATACACGAATGTAAATGGAGCATGAAGGCAAACAGAAGGGAAGAATGAAGAGCTGAAAGATGCTCGAGAGAGAAAAGACATCTTCTCCATCGACTGGCGGAGCGGGAGAAATACGACCACGGGGCAGTTGTGTGAGAAAGAGAGAGAAGAAGAAAGAGAGTAAAGTAGATAAGAGGGAGGACAAAGAGAAACCAAAGAGAGAGTAGGTGACATGGTTCAAGAAGGAGGCAATGGGCAGGCCCTCAGGAAGAGCGCTGAGGCTGTGGAATACTAAACTTCCGTGTCAGGTGATGCTATTGGGCCCCAAAATAAATGTCCCCCACAGAATTCCAATGGAAAAAAAAGACGTCTATATATAAGCAGTTTTTTTTTTTCCATAAAGGAAAATCAACTCTACAGTATGAACACTTGAATAGCCCTTTTGTTATTTTCCCTTCTCCGTTCGTGTGAGTGAGTTCAAGAAAGAGAATAAGCGCTTGTGCGCTTGCTCCGTGGGCCCCGTAAGGCTGAAGGTCGCTGGAAGGATCCGGGTGATTTTATCTGAATTTGACATTCGGAAATTTTTGCTTCATGCACCGCTGAGCAAGATTCACAGGGATAAACAGGGCGCGGCCTCCAGTGCTCTCATTGATGTCCTTGATAGGATGTTTTTGATGCTTCAGATCTTACGGAGGGTTGCACCAATCGGTGTGGAGATACTGTTTCCCGTCTTTGCTCTCTTTATGAAGTTTCAGTTTCCATCGACAGCAGATACACCTCTCTTGATCCCCGACGGTGTTTTGGATATAAGCGTGACATCTCAACCTGTTGGGACACGGGATTTCCAAAACTTCCAACCGTAGTTCACCAGACTCATTGACGTCTTCAGACTGAAGCCAGGAAAAAAACAGAGTCTTTATTCTTTTCTTTCTCCGTGTCTCCGTCCTGTCCATCGTCTTTCCGTCTCTTCGCTTGTGAAGTGAAACGAGGCAGAACGAGAGGATGTGGGACAGACAGCTGTGAAATGGGGGCCGGGGCCTCCGAGGAGTGCGTGATTTTGTTCACATCTGTCTGAGTGTGTGTGTGTGTGTGTGTGTGTGTGTGAATGGAAAAATAACCCCAAAAAAACGTCCTGTCCTGGCTTGTTGATATTTGCAGAAAGATCCAGCACATATATCTTTGTGTATCTGAGGGCATTTGTCTCAACCGGACGCAACAAGCACACACACACACACACACACACACACACACACACACACACACACACACACACACACACACACACACACACACACACACACACACACACACACACACACACACACACACACACACACACCAGCATGTTTACATCTCAGATCTCCACAGTGCCACCCTGATTTCCTTAGGAGCAGCTTTGTCTACCTCTCTGTACGGGCGGCATGATCGGAGCAGATCTGATGCAGAGCAGCGTGAAATGATACCGAAATGTCTGTCTCAATATTGTAACTTTCTTGAACTTTTCACAAATCAATCGTCCAGTTTTGTTAAACTTTCAACAGTGGTTTCCAAAAGTTATGCCTTCAAAAGTTGTATTTTTGAGGAGTCTCTGAGTGATACTGGTTCAAAGTTCTTGGCCTGTTTCTTTGTCACAATGCCTACCAAAAATAAAATAAATAAAGAACACATATTTAAAATAAGAAATAAGCTCCAAATGTACTGTATTAGAAAAATGCTCTTTCCTGCTTTTACGGTCTTATCAGTATCATACATAAAAACATTATTGTATCTTAAAATAAAACAAAGGTGAGGAAGATGTCCAAGTATCTGCCATCCAGGCAAAAGAAGAAAGAAGAAGGGAGGAACGCTGGAGAGAAACTACGTCTACGTCTACTTGGGATTGGATTCAAGGCTAGAAAAGGCAACACAATAGTTCAAGAAGATGGGGGCCAAACCACTCGATGATTTATTTCTCGTGGTCTGTAAATCATGAGTGAGACCCCCCTAAAATAAATCCCCCGTGAGGCCTCAAACCCTCAACTGAACACCAACCGAGCGGTTCCTGCAAATCAGCGCGCTGCCGTTCCAGCTTCCCTCCATGCATTTTTCTGCCATTAGTGAGAAAGCGCTGTGTGTGTAACATGAGCAGAAGAATCTTGCAGTAAAAACACTAAATCCACAACACACACACACACACACACACGTATGCACACACACATTCAGAAAAACACACCAAGACAGGCACAGCTGCCCTCGTGTATTTGTAAGGTGGGTGAAAGGAGAATAGGTTATTTGAGATAGTTTTTAGGCACTGTGCAATTACACACACTCATACATTTATCTGTGTGTTTGTGTGTGTGTGTGTGGGTATGACTCATACCAATTAGCCTGCAAAACCTTGGCCACCTCTACATCCTCTCCAGACGAGGCACCAGATATCTAAATTAAAAACTGCGTAATGTGAGAACACAAAAACAGAGGAGGTATCAGGATGGAGGAACCGAGGAACAGAGGGATGATGTTGGTCTGCAACCTGATCTGATGCCTTTCTGGCCCAAAGACAGCTGCAAGTCTCATACATGCAGCGCGGTTTAATGGAGGGAGAATAAACCTGAATTTAGGAGTGTGATTTTCTGCTTGAACTTGGGTGTAAAAGCAGACCGGAGCAACACTTTTAAAATCACTGAGTCCGCATGAAACATCACGCTGACTCGTCATGACACAGGACTGAGCCGTGTGATGTCAGGTTTGATTTTAGTTGAGTTCATGGACTATGCCTGGCATAAAACCGCAGAGTTTAATTCGAAAAAATGTCGAACAGAATAACTTTTCCAAAAACAAATCCTCCTCCAAGTCCTGTTTTTTGTGCATATTTTCCATTTGTCAAGTTTTCATCTCGTGCTTCCATATTTCTCATTTCAACATTCATTACAAATCCGCCGCTTGACGAGCATAAATCACGCGCGAGCTCATTTATTCAAACATACAGCGTGTCTATGTTTAATATCTTTCTCTGCTTCTCTTTTCCTCTTTGTTCTGCAAATATGGCCAGATGTCAGCTGCTGCGGCTGAGCTCTTAAACCACCACAAATCAACACACCAGTCACTGGTGAATGGACCTGAACACACACGCGCACACACACACACACACACACACACACACAGACAGACAAAAGTATGTTGATGAAGATTTTCATTAAAACTCGAAACCGCATTTTCACATTCACGTGCACTAAAAACACAAACCGCTTCCTTCCGTCTTTCTTACGCACGCCGTTCCAAACTCCAGACACGCTCCCATTGTCACCACATCTGGTTTGAGCTACACATTTTTCTATCGTTCACTCTTCAGGGAGGAGGGAAACAATTTCAAAATGTCATAAGAGAAACAACGAAAGATGGACAGCAGAGACAAAGAAGATCAAGAGAGAGAGAGAGTGGGAGGACGTAATGAGAGCTCTTCTGGTGTTCAGTTTTTTGAAGGACATCGAGGTTCTTGGAGCAGAAAAAAAAATAATAGCTCTCCCAGTTTCACTTTACTGGTGGTCCCATAAATCTGCATACACCTACACATAGGCCTCAGATAAACAAGCACACACACACGCACACACAAACACAAAGACTATTTACTCGCGCAAACATTTGCCAACCTACATACAATAAAAGGTCAAGTATTTCTAATTTCCCCCCGCCAACAAAAGCCTGCCTTCACAAAAAAAAAAAAAAAAAGAAACGCCTCTCCATCACTTCACTGGGCAGCGGCACAGTAGATGTTTTACGGCAATCAATTGCTATTACGTCCGGGGGAAAATGGGAAACTGGGAAAATATTGATACAAATTAAAGCGTGGCCGGAGAAAAATGAGCCGGCCTAAGAGGAATGAGTGAGAGAGATTGAGTGTTAATAGGAAAAAGGTGTTAAAGACACTTTGGGTTTCGAAAATTGAGAGGGAAGGACAATAAGACGCAGGTGTGGGCTCATTACTGTGAAGCGGAGCGGCCATGGAATAATTACCACAGGACCACACAGGAGAGGAGATGAAGGCAGCGAGGAGGAGGAGGAGGAGGAGAGAGATGGGAGGAGGCAAAGCAAAGCAGCAGAGAGAGAGAGAAACACAGAACAGAAAACAAAACCAGCTGATGACCAACACGGCTTGGAAAATCATTGCCTATGCAGATTGTTCCAGCTATGAAAACACAGCTATCCACGCTAACGGCCTCTCTGAGGAGATGCCGTGCCACGATTCCTGGCTTGAATTACAGGGAGGGGTCTCTGGAGGTTGACCTGGTGGAGCACAGAGTCGCTCTGGGTACCGGTTTGGCCTTTTGAAGAAAATGGAGTCATGTAGCTTCTCATTCTTGTCCAGCTTAGAATTAAATTCAATCTTTACTTTATTTAGTTTTGACTGGAATTTTTGGTCAGTCACTTCCACAATAAAAGCTCTTTTCTACAATTTTAAGTAAAACATTTCATACTTTCAGGGTCCTTTATGAATTGGTTCCCTAACGGTTTATAAGTTCATTGGTAACGATGTCACTGTGGCGGCTCCTTCTCCTGACCTGCTGTCAAAGAAAGGCTGCTGTCTTGATTTGCAGGCGACTTTTTTTGATGTACGATATCGGTCAACGTTAAGCTCACTGACAAACACGTTTCATTTCCTGTGACTACTGTATTTCATAATAAAAGTCCACTCTTGTTTCACCGGCTGAATGCGCTTAATGTGAAGCGGCAGCAGGAGGAAATGTTCGGCCTGCATTAGCTGTAACTTAATACAGTTCAAAATCCTGCAAATATATTAATATAGCAAACCTTACAACAGTAGGCTTAATCTGCTATGGATAGTTGCTAACAGACATATATTTGAGTTTGAACTTTTCATCCATTTTTTCCAGAAAGTTGAGTTTAAGGACGATAGCTGTTAAAAAGGCTTCATAAAAAGTTAACTTTAAACAATTAAAATGACATGAGGTACACTCCATATGTCTAGGAAGATAAAGTGTCATTTGATTGAACTGTCCTGAGCAGCTCCTGCTTAGTTTTCTCAACTATACACCTTTACTACAATCACATTTAATAAACTGTTTTAAATGTACATTCTCTCAGTCTTTGAGAATGGAAATATTCCTTATTTTGCACGGTAAGGTACTGATTCCCAGTGACCAATGACAACGTATCTGATAAAATCCTGCTTTGCTCATGAGGGTTCACCCGACCCATTGTTTCTGAAGCATCTGTGTGCGCGCATACATGAAAGTGGATGAAAGAGACGGTGAATGAGCGAACATGGAAGGGAGAGATAGAGGGAGAGAGGGAGGCAGCAGCTGTCTGCCTGCATGACCTCAGCAGCAGCTGCTCCCCCCCTCCCCCCTCCTGCCCTCTGTATGCCAGCTCGCCTTTGAAGTCCGGGTCAGGACCGATACAGCTTTGGATCACTACCGATAATCATTACTGGAGAATAAAAGCGCATCATTCACTGCCAGTACAAAGCACCAACTAGGATAGAAAAGGTATTCATGAAACTACAAATGAAATGCAAACTTCAACAGAAACTGTTCTTTAGGGGATGTCTCTTAAATAGTATCTCTGAAACTGTCGATAAGAGGAACAAAATCAATTTAGACTCGCTTCTATAACTGTAGGATGGTTAATTGACTCAAATGTCACAAATTGTTAACATCAAGTTCAAAGTTATATTAACAAAGAGTGCAAGGAAATGCGCAACTTTATTGGTAAACCCTGACATATTTTAGTTTTCTATCACCTGTACTTCTTTTAATATTTCCATTTTGTTACAAAATTGTAGTTCATGATCAGTAAAATACAGTAAAATACAGTAAATATCGGCCTGTGAGATCTGTATCGGAGCGTTTTACTCAAGGCCGTCTTTGAAGTGCCGACGGCGGGCAGAGAGAGATGCTTTAGTCAGACTCTCTGGAACGCTGGAACCTGACACATGCACACACACACACACACACACACACACACACACACACACACACACACACACACACACACACACACACACACAGTGGGCATGTAGACAAACACATGGAATGATGCACACACACGGAGGGGTGTAGGCACACAGACACACACTGTGTTGTGTGTAAATGTGCGCTGGCAGACTTCCCTCCAGGTATTTTGTTTACATGAACAGGAGTTGAGGGAAGCAGCTATTTGAGTCCCAGTGTAGAAAAACACACCTGTATTCGAGCAGGAAGGTCATCAGAGTCCATCGGGTCACAGAGCGCTGCAGGAATGATGCATTTCTTTAGGCAAACGCCCCGATGTTATCAGCACACTGATTCCCTTGACATAAAGCCTTTGGATTTTTCCATTAGATCTGATTAAAATAATCTCAAGCTAACATTTATGATACTTTCACGTTTCCTTCACCAGGATTATCTTCATAAATGAACACCACTTTTAGGATTTATGAAGCGTGAATGCAATCACCACAAGTAAAAAGCTAACGAACACGTCAACACCACTGAGCTAACGGCGAAATGTTTTACCGTGATGGCGACCAACCGCCTTTTTTAGGACATGCAGAAGATTCAAAATTCACGAGAGGGATATTTACTGTATATTTTATGTTGTAGAACTAAACGTTTGTGTTAAACACAGCTATATCAGGGAAACCCATTGACTTCCACTCAATACACACTTTGATTCTGCTGCACACCCAGAGATACTGACAAGTGACTCAGCTTTCTGGATGCGAAGTTGGAAAATGTAGAAAAAAAAGATAACAATGTGTCTTTAATAGAGTCATCAAAATTGAGACACACTCTGACTTGACGTGACCTGACATTTCATATTACACTCAGACATCTTCTTTAACAAATGCCTCGTTCATACTCATACAGGCACGCACAAACACAACAATGTGGTCTCACACTCACACACACACAAACACACACACACACACACACACACACACACACACACACACACACACACACACACACACACACACACACACACACACACACACACACACACACACACGCACACACACAAACACAAACACAAAGACTCAGACAAAAGCCGTGCTTCATTGTCAGGGGAACTACAGACTTGATTACTGTATAATGGCCCCACCAACCTAACCTGGCTAATTACGTCCTAGAAACTCCCACAGCGGAGTCAATGGAAGCAAACAAGCATGTCAAAAGTAAAGAAAGACCAAAAGAAAAGAAAAATAAAGACTGAAGTATCATGTGTAATGAAGGAGAGAAGATGTGGGCACAGTGGAACAAATGCAAACTTAAATGAATGGGAGGAAAGCGAGGGAATGGGAGAAATAAAAGAGCAAAGTCTTGTGCTTCTGTCATCATACAAACACACATAAACACTTGCAAAGAAATACACAACCCCACACTGCTTCAACAAAAGACTCGTCTTCCTCCAAATCAAAGTGACGGGTTTAGTGAGTGATTTAGTAAGATTTACGAATGGTTCTTAGTTGAATTGTGTTTGAAAGATGTTATTCAGCGCATAAGTCACTCGCTGAACGTTGTCTCGCGTCACTACTTACCTATAACGATGAGCGTGTAGTTGATGTTCACGCTGCCGAACCCGTTGGTCGCCTTACAGATGTACGTCCCGGCGTCCTCGGTCTCCACCTCTTTGATCCGCAGGCCGTGCTGCAGCACCCGGAAGCGCGTCCAGCCACTGTGGATGTTGCGGCCGTCCTTGGTCCACATGATGAGCGGCGGGGGGTCGCCCTCCACGGGGCAGGCCAGCTTCATGGTGCGACCCAGGCGGATGCTCTGTCGGTGGGCCACCCGCTCCGACACCCTGGGTGGACCTGGAGCGTGGGGGAGGGGAGGGAGAGTGAGCCTCGGAGGTCAGCCTCGTTACGCAAAGAAGAAATCAGATGACAGGAAGTGTAAACAACCAGGTTACTAGAGACGAGAGACTACTCATGACACGTTGTGTTTTTGTTTCTAGCAGTAGACATATCTAGTAGTTACTGTAGTATAATAAGTGACCAATCATTCCTTTAATAGGTCATGCTCATCCACATTGGTAGACCTAAAATATGTTCCAAAGGCAATGACTATTTTCATACTTTGAGGGAAAACCTGGACGTGGTCACCGGATAAATGCTCGTTGAGAAATGTTTTAGTAAGTATGGGTGGCTGGCTGCATCTCACCAGCAAAAGTAGGTTTCCCACAAAATCATGAACGTGGAAGTTTAAAGACCGCAAAAGCACACACAGGGCGGGAGAGAGAGGACGGATGGGACCGACACACACATCTACCCTCCAAGAGACGATTTTGTTTGTCACGTAACTTAATGCGTGACAAATAAATATTTTCTATCACCTGAATAAATAGTTTGGTTGCCGAAAACTGGGAAGTTTCCTGTGAGTTTTTTTTTTTTTTTTTAAGATTGTATGCATGTAACGAGTGGAAACTGACATGTCGTTGCCAGTTTTCCGAGGGAAATGCATGACAAATGACCTTTCTTATCATAGTGGTTGTATGAGGATACGTCAATCAGCAATCAGGTGTTTTTAGGGATGCAGGCATTTTGATAGAATTAGGCATGATACCAGTTTTAGGATCCTGTTCTTCATCCACACGTTGGCAGCTACTCTCTCTCCTTTTCACCACAAGTCTCAGAACCAAAGAAGCCTCCCGATCTGGCATTTAACACACAGGAATTATCCTTTAACCTTTAAGAAGTTTATAATGGCTCGGCTTAACATTGACATTTTATCACAGACAACAATGGAGTCCTCAGGGAGCAAACACAAAGCCGAGCTAATATCAACGGAGATGTCGTGGCGAGACATAAAATCAGGCGTGACCTTGACCGCTCAGTAGCCGGTCTACTGTGAAACTGCACACTAGAAAAACAGAGGGAGGTGAGCGGGCCGGCTGATTGACTGGGAAAGGTGGGAGGAAAGTGTGGGGAGAAGTAGGGTGAGAGAGAAAGAGAGGAAGGAAGGTAAGAAGAGAAGAAGGGAGGGGAATGAGGGAGAACGGCATTTAAGGGAGTAAGTCTGAGGAGAGAAAGGGGTTGAATAGGGGAGCAGTACAAAGAAAGACAAACAGGAAGACAGAGAGATGGAAACAGGAGGAGGGTTAAGGAGTTAGCGAGGGTCAGCGCAAAGCGTACATCTCTCCTCATTACTCCCCCTGGCTTCAAACAATACCCTGCAAATATAGCAATAACAACACATGTCAGGCCACCATGCAGACTACAAAAGCCGATTGTATGGAAAAACATCAGAAAACAAGCCACTTGAAGGACAAAGGCTGGTTTGATTTGAACAATGCGCCTGATAAAGGCTTATCTAGAAGAATACATACGGGCTGATAACGACTAGAAACATATCACCTCAAATATTAACACTTATTGACCCCTTTTGACTGGTACTTTCTTATCACAGGGAGCTAACACAGTACCTTTTAGTTTGCCCTTGTGGAAACAGGGTTTAATAAACAGTTGTAGATTTGCAGTATTGTGTTGTACTGTAACCACCATGGCTTCACAGAAGCGTGTGGCTGCCTTCCTAAAAGGGTTTTTCAGACTTCAGAGAGAGACCTCACATCATCGGCCAGCTGTCAACTGTCACCAAAACAAAACCAGGGCCGTGATTTATTTCCTCCAGCGCGCGGCCGTGGATGTCGGGGATGAAGCGGAGTCGCATACGTGAAGCTGATTATGGAGGAAAAGGGGAACAGTTACGGGGGTCTTCCAGCCGGTTCTGTCAGGGGTGGACACCATGATGGATGGATGGAGGTGAAATGTGTGAAAAAGACATTAGTCACACAAAGGGCATTCACGGGAGCCTCCCCTCCTCTCTCCTCCCTCCCTCCCTCCTCTCTCCTCCCTCCCTCCCTCCCTCCCTCCCTCCCTCCCTCCATCCTCCTGGATGGGGAATGTGTTCGCTCAGCTGTATGGCTTTCTCATCAGGGGCCCGGCAGCTCGCTCCTTCTCCTTTTCATGCTCTACCTCTGTTTCTTTCTCTTCTTCTCTCTCTTGCTCGCATAAGCTACTTCCCTTTTTTTTACATAATGTATCTCCTCTATAATCTTAGCTCCTTTTCTTTCTAAGTCCTGTTTCTTTCGCTCTCTCGCCCCTTCAATATCTTTTTCTTTCTCTAAATACTGTGTCCCTTCAGTGTTCATATTTTTTCCTTCTCTATATTTCTTTCGTCTGCTCTTTTCTTCCTCCAACAGATTGAAATCTCATTCCCTTGAACTCTCACTACTCCCCTGCTACTTCTCTCTTTCTTACCCTTAACCCCTCGCTTCCCATTACTACCTCCACTTCTCCCCTGTCATCACCCCTTTCCTCTCTCTCTCTATTTTGCTCTCTTACTCCCTGCGCTCTCTCTCTTCTCTTTCATCACACTCCTTCACACCATCCTCTCCGCTCAGTGCAGTTTCCCTTCTTCCTCTCCCGTGTGATTTAATGGTCTCCTGCCCTTTTCGGATCTGCGCACACACATAACTTCCACGGTTTCTTCCCCAGAGGATCGCGGGAGCAAGACCTCGAACTGAACCTCTCAACTTTCGACAGTTAACCTCTCTCTCGTCTACCTCCCCCCTTTTCTTCCCCTACTCCCTCTCTCCCCTATGAAGGGAACACAGAGCAGCAGCCTCCTCTCCTTCCTCCCCCTCCTCATCGTCATCATACTCCCCTCTTCCACAGTCGATGACCGAAGTAAAGTCTTTTTAAATCTGTCTCTGGGGGTGAAACTGAAGAGAGTAAAAAATCTTTCCTCTCTTTCACGAGACACAAGGTCAGTGTGTGTGTGTGGGGGTTGTGTGTCTTTACAGATGTGTGGGTCATTTTTAGCATCAGTGCGCGGCTACATTTTCTGCTGCAGTTTGTCAAATAAAACTAAATACAGTCTTCATATCTACGTGCTTGTGCATCTTTGGCTGTTTAGGAAGCCTGTGTCTGCATGTGTGTGTGGAGGAAAAGAAAATTGCTTTCAAACAGGCCTTTAAACTTTGGTCTGTTTAGTCCATTTGGGGCTTTACGATGCTCCCTCGCCTGCAACCGGCTCCTCAAGACAATCTAAAGCACCTTGAAGATTGTTTGTCTGCCTCCAGACACACGCCCTCCCTCTCTTTCTCTTTACGTGCAGCGAGTGTGTAGGTAGGTTGGGGCGTGCACGTCTGGTAATCTGGAGCCAGCCGGGGGAAAACGCAGCCCAGGTCAGAAACACATTACTCCCACAGAGGCCGAACCCTTCCAGCTCAGAGCTGCACATCCTCTGCAAGGATGGTAACTGAAGGCCAAATAAAGCAGAAATCAGTTCATACATTCTGTTCTTGTTCGGGCTACTCCCAAAAACACTGCTTGGATTCCATTGAAGGGCACGTTAGACTCTTGGTGAGATATGCTTATTCTTGAGAATTAGATTATAGGATTAATACAATCTCAATATCTGTCTGTTCAATATGAAGCTGGAGCCTAAAGACACTCCCCACAAATATTGACATTGCAACATGAAACAAATTGCCTATAACTGATTTTGTAACTCCTATTATTACTCTATGTCTTAATTATATACCTTTTGGAACCAGAGTTCCTATAATTTGGGAGTTTAGGAGGACGCAAACAGGAAGTACAATATTAGTTAGCTCTGGGCCACAACTTGAACCCTGTTTTCTTTGACAGTTTGTTTACATTTTTGGCAAATTGGCGCCATTAAAGGAATGTGGAGTCAGATAGTAGTTTCTGTTTGCAGTGTACCTATCTGTCTGTACATACAACTATGATTGGATTACATTTCATTTAGCTGACGCTTTTAACCAAAGCAACTTACATGCTATATAGTAGACCGTAGACACAGCAACAGTGAGGAATTAGGGTTAAGTGTCTTGCTCAAGGACACATCGACATGGACTACCGGAGGCTGGGATCGAACCACCGACTCTCTGATTGAAAAACAGACTTGCTAACCACTGAGCCACAGTCGCCCCACATTACTTTGATACTGAAGAAACTTCAGTACGATTTTCAGGCAAGTTCTGGATTTACAAGGATCGTCTTTTATCTATTATCTCTAAGTGGATTCCTGAACATCTGAAATAATGAGCTGGGAAGTTAATTATCTAAAACCGTTTGTTCAGATTTGAGTAATGACTCACTCTC